>CM076582.1:740239855-740439313 GCA_034641835.2 Pinus albicaulis
CCTTGTGACCCCGGTCACTGAGTCGCTAGGACACAGCCGCACTCCAAACTGATGTTTGTGACCCTTGCGACCCAACGACCTGGTCGCAAGTCGCAGAGTCGCACCCTCCGTGAACTGTCAAACGTTTGCGACCCAGCGACCTCGCGACCTGGTCGCAAGGTCGCTGCCTCCTGAAAGCTTAAACCTCGTGATCCTTGCGACCCAGTGATCCAGTCGTAAGTCGTTAATTCGCCCCTTCCTGTGTTTTCAGTTGGGAAAATTTAATAAGTTGTACCTAGGCTTTTATCATTATGGCATCTTTCTTATCCTGAGATTCTTTCATGAACATGACAGGTGAATTCGAAGCAGACTTAGAGTGTGTCCCCGTCTCTTCATACTCGAGCGACATGGGACCTCCGACGGCCCGCAAGAAAAACAAGAGCCTAGAAATAGAAGACATAGAAATGGATATACCAATGTCCCCGCCTCCGATCTATAGGGACACCTCATGTACATTTGTCAAAGGGGACAACATGAGTTGGTATCAAGTATACCAGGAATTTGCTCGGCCAGAATTCCCATAAGACCTCCCCGACCGGTAAGTATACATACAAGTTAAAAGGTTGAAGCTCCACTATGCAGGTGCCCAACCTACTATATTCCCATGCGCGGAGGTCATTGAGTGGATCATACAAAACACCGACCCCAAAAAATGGGTAATTCGGGACTGTGAAGGTAAAGAATTTGCGACTCTTAAGGGCTCGGATGTTGAGTTTTACTACACACTGCCGGAACGAGAACGGACCTTCACAGAAGAATGGGCCACCACCTACACAGTTGCCATAGCGGATACCCTGAGAGGGTGGTGGGAGGAACCCGAAAAGTTCAAAGTCAAGAAGGATCAGGAATATCTAGTGGTGGGTTTTAGGAAGGTATATAAGCTGGTGGCAGCTATGCTTTGTAGGATATACGGTCGTCCCGATGCCACCACTTTCAGTGGCACGTGGGTATCCTTGATGAATTATGTCATTGTTCACGACACTCGTTTCAACTAGGCCAACATGCTAATGGCGTCTCTCTAGACAAACATATCCTTGACACTAGCACCAGAGGAGGGATATTCTTCTGAATTCTACATGGCTTCCTACTTGTTGGATGTTGTTTGTTCCCGGTGCCACTTTGAGGGATGGGCACACAACTGGGATCCGGAGCAGGTGTGCCCAGTTCACATAGAGACGAACGTATTTTGGGACTCCAGGTATAAGCAAGACATAGAGTCAATCTCGCAAATCTTCATCTCGGCATTCTACAGCAAATTGTTCGGTCAAGACACTCCATGCATGTCCTGGCGAGCCATGGAGACATTAGTCAAGATGGCACATTGGTTCCCACTAGCAGAATATACCTTTATTCGGGTCTTTGGTTCATTCAAGACTCCCCATGCCATGCCCTGATTTGTTACGGATAAAATGCTCCTTCAGGAAGTTTGTTATCAGATGACTTCCAGTTTCTCTAAGGTCCTGACTAAAGGTAAGAAGAAGCCGTGGCCTACACTGCCTCTCACCATCGGTGCCTACACGGTCAAGGATTTCAGAGAGGTAGAGGCAGAGGCAGAAGAAATGAGAGGTTTCCACCAGGGGCCGTTGGATCACCGGACATATGACCCAGAGAGGATAGTCCCTGATCACTGTAAGTGGGTTAAGTTCAAATGGAGCTACCAACATATTGAATGCCCATATGAGGATGAGAAAAGAAATTGGTATAACGTGGATAGGGAACTTGCCCCGAGGGCATGGTCCGATTAGGCAGATCCAGATGATCACACGTTGGAGGAAAGAATCCACGAATTAGGAGGCACCTCTTCTTCTCAGGCCAAGAAGACTTGAACCAACACGGGTCACAACACTACTACCCAACAGAAAGAGCAAGAAGCCAAAGCTCAGCACGAAGCTGAAAATAAGACAAAAGAAGATGAAGAAAAGCGTAAAAGGAACCTGAAGGCAGAGCAAAAGAAGAAGCAGGCAGAAGAGGCCTGAAAAAGAAAGGAAGAGTAGGAGGCAAAGACTGAGGTGGAACGACAGCTCAAAAAGGAATTAGATCAAGTGGAGGCCGAATGCAAGAAAAAGGAAGAACAGGAAGCAGCAGCAGCAGCGAAGCGCAAGCAGAAAGCAGAACATGAAGTAGCAGCAGAAGCAGAGCGCAGGCAGAAAGCAGAACAGGAAAAAGCAGAAGCAGAGCCGAAGCAGAGACAAAACAGAGGAGCGAGCAACTGAGGGAGGCCTCTGCCGCTTTGGACATAATGATAGAATGGACAGGTCGGTACCCACAGGCTCCGGAAAACTTTCCCAAGAAAGACTGGATCCACACCCAGGATGCCAAGGTCCAGATTCGTATTAAAATGCAGTCCAAGGAAAAGCTATCCAAGGACCTAGAAAAGGTAATGGCCACATACGAGCATTTGATCAGTGGCATCGACTCAATGCATGCACTAAACCACATTCCATCGCTAGGTGCATTGAGCGAGGAAAAGACATGGGGACAGGTGGATCAGGAAATTCAAACATTTCTGCAACCTATCAGACAAGCCGCTGCTACTCCTGATCTTGCAGCATCGCAGGAGAACTTGGGTATATTCATCGTTACACCAGTTTGGATCTACACTAAACTGGCCTCTTTAGCCAACCAAGTCACGCTCAAAAGAGAGACTCTGAATCCAAATGCCTTGGAGTGCTTGCACCGGTTAAGGGAAGAAGTTAACTTAATTTCCCCGGTAGCGGCAAATTATCATGCATGGCAGAACTTTCTCAGAGAGCAACAAGTTGATGCCCCTGACCTTGCGATCACGCTCACATTCTCATGATCAGATGGCAATAGGTTGCAGGTCGCACTTTGCAACTGGGTCGCAGGTTGCACTGTCCAATTGAGTCGCAAGTCGCATCCTCCATTCAGGTCGCAAGGCAGCCCAACGGTCAGGAAAGCGAAGAGTCTGATAGCCCAAAGGGCAAATTTTGGTCTATAAAAACTTCCTTCGGGAAGATTGTAAAGAGCTTTTTTTTTGGGACTCAAAGAGTTATAGAGCATTGTATAGAGGGACTACACATTTTTGAGCATGAATACAAGCATTTGTTAATTCCATTGTTGGACCTGATGTTAGTAAATGCACGAACACTATGAGTGTTCTATTTTCAGTTTCTGACATCTTTTGATTAATGAAACTGTGTTTCCAATGACATCATTTATGCATTATAGTTTTCTAAACATGTGTTAATGATGCTAAGTTTATTTTCACTTTCTCAATGAATGTCAATAACTTTATTTACTGACATTTACATTATCACCGACACCATTTAAGGAAGTGAAGGGTGTTCTGCCATAAAGAATTGTTTCTTCTATGGTTAGAACAACATACAAGCATGACCTTAATGATATGCTGTTAACAGCATTTCCTTTGGCCAACCATGCTTTATTATTAGGCTTGCTACGCATAGTGTTATATGTTCATTTAATTCATCAATCATGTGTCTTGTATCATCCGAATAAACGTGTGTCCGCAGGTTCATTGAGTTCTATTGAGACCCAAGGAAAAGAGAACTGAGCGGTAACCGGACCTACACCTCGGACGAGATCTCCATTCCAAATGGTTTAGAGTCTAGTTGGGACTTTTGACCAGAGAGATCCCCTGCTGCGAGCCGGACAGATTTCCCCGTCAACATGGTGACATCATAGCCTAGTTGGTAAGAGCTCAAGTCAACTAAACTAGAAATGCGGGTGACATCACAGTTGTTAAGAACTCTTCTGAAACTCAAGTAAGCTAGAAGAATACGTATAGAAAATATCCAATTGAGAAAAGCTATCGTTTTGGAATGGAAATATGATTGAAAATGGAAGCAATTTTGAGGTGCAAGAAGGGTTGCTGTTGATAGGTTGAAGTGTACAGTAAGCAGCTTCCCAATTGGATTGGATTGGATGACTTAATAGGTAATGCATTGACCTGTGTCACTGGATTTTAAAATATATGAATAGGTTTGAGTCTTGAGATGTGAATATCTCTAGGATGATCCACTGGCAGTGGCAAAACAATGCAGTTGACTTTGATGTGTGGTGGACAGTCATCAGAATTGGGCATGATTACCTTTATTTATACAGGGACCCTCCAAGATCACTGAAAGTATCAGTGGCCCTCCAAAATTCAAATATAAAATAAGTGGATCGATATTTTTATTTGAAATCCTAAGACACGCAGGGAGCTTGATCCAGAGTTGAAGAGCACGCCCACGTCGTCTGCCCAGCACGCTCTTGATCATGAATTCCATACGCCAGGCAACCACTGGACA
This sequence comes from Pinus albicaulis, assembly GCA_034641835.2. NCBI lineage: Eukaryota > Viridiplantae > Streptophyta > Pinopsida > Pinales > Pinaceae > Pinus > Pinus albicaulis. Next base: position 740,244,169 of record CM076582.1, read on the forward strand.
TCCACTGAGTAAAAAATGCATTGCCTCCTACCACCATAGGACTTCCACTGAGGAAAATAACGTCCATATTCACTATTTGCCCACATGTCACTCCCTCTCTCCCTTCCATGGATCACAATCCTGCACCACCCCTCATTATAAAGCAGTGCAACTTGCCTGCCTTCTCAGCATAAGTTGCCCTGCCCTCCCATCAGCTCCTGGACCCGTACAACACTTCATTGCATCGTCTGCGACAGGTATTCATTTCTTCCCCTGTGTTTGGGATGAGAAATATAAGATCTTTTTTTATGTAGATGGAAAATTTTAGGAATTAATATTTCTATATTTTCTGAGAATAACTGGCCCAAATTTTACAGGATAATGTAATGGTTTAGTGTTTTCCATGTTCTGTAATGTAATGGTGCCAATATTTCTAAATTTTGATATAAATTTTCATCTTTAAAATTTTTCAATACTATGTAGTAATGGTTTATTATGCAGTTTGATATTTGGTGGGCAGAATGGATCCATATTATCGAGAGGAGGCCGCACCATTGGAAGAAAAGCCACCGATAGAAGAGGTGGCGTTGGTGGTTCCTGTGACAGATGATCCATCTCTGCCCGTCTTTACATTTCGTGTGTGGGTTTTGGGATTAGTGTCATGTGTACTGCTCATGTTTGTGAATACGTTCTTTGCCTACAGAACGCAGCCACTCACCATATCTGGCATTTTAGCTCAGATATTAGTGCTCCCCATTGGGAGATTCATGGCAGCCACTCTCCCAACTAGGAAATTGCAGGTACCCTTTTTTGGTTGGGAGTGGAGTATGAATCCAGGGCCCTTCAACATGAAAGAGCATGTACTCATAACCATCTTTGCTAACTCTGGTGTCTCTTATGGTGGTGGAGATGCATATTCAGTTGGGGCAATCAATGTCATGAAAGCTTATTACAAGCAGAATCTTAGCTTCATCGCAGCTCTCATCATTGTGCTCACCACGCAGGTAAAACAATACATATTTTGAGTTTTTATCTATTTTTTTTAGGATCATCGCATCATCGCATTATTTGTGTCTAAATTTTCAACTAGCCAGTATGGTTCATCATTTTATTGTCCTGAAAATAAACCAGTAAATATGATGAATCATCTTTATTGCCTGGCTATAATTTTCCTCAAAACAGAGTATAGAGCCTCATTAAAAGATCAATCTGTTTAAAATATCACTGATATGGCATTTCTGTCACCCCAGATTTTAGGTTATGGCTGGGCTGGCTTGCTGAGGAAGTATCTTGTAGAACCTGCAGATATGTGGTGGCCTTCCAACTTGGCACAGGTTTCCCTCTTCAGGTATGCACATTCTCTTGCCTTAAAGGTGGCAGAAAGGGGGAGTCTAGCTCGTTTCTTTACAGCTTAAAAATGGCCGATTTGATGTTACGTTTAATGCACTGTTAGGGCCTGTTACAATCTGCTACAACTTGGAAAATCAACCAAATTTAAAATTTATGGTGAGTTGAAATTTTATATAAACATCACCAACTTAATTCTGTTTCCAACAATATGAGGAAGAAAAGTCTAAGCTTACAAATTACACGTTTACTTCAAATATTAAATAACTATTCAAATATAAACACACAATGTTCAGCAACTAGATGCAGACCTGACCTGCCAGTAATTTGCTTTCCTTGGTTCATATCTTCTCCTTGATATTTGTTACTAGAAGAAATTTCAGACAAAACATCAAGTTCTTCTACTTATTTGAAGCAATTCGAAGTATCTAGTATATTTTCAAATATATTTAAGAAAAATCTGAGGCATATTTTTAAGGCATCAACTAAAATTTTACTAAAAATACAAAATATATTCTTAAATCATTATATATATCTTAATTAATATTTTCATTTTTATTATTAAAACTTTTTATTTTTAATCATATGAAATAGTAGGTATATCATTGCCTTATGCAACTTTCTATGCTGTGACAGCTATGCATATTTGGTCTATAACTTCTCCACTGTTCTTATCTTGTTCTTTATTTTAATATAACTTCTCTACTGTTGTTATCTTGTTCTTTAGTTTAATAATTTTTCTTTTGATTAAATAAATTAAAACTCAGTTTTCCTGCAACCATTTTCAAAATAGGGTACGCTCATGTCAAAATAAATACACTTGCTTTGCTTTATTTGACTTGAAAATCGCTAATTTTGAATCTTCATGTAAGGTGTCACCTTGTCTTCTATTTCCTCTTCTGTGACATTAGTAGACAAATCTTATGCTATGCCACAAAAGGTTGCTCAAAATTGCCATCTTCATCATAGAGTTTATTTTGGGGCTCCTACAAAAGTAACCCTCCAGTTCATCAAACGGTTGACTCTGTCTACTATTCCTCGCGGACTAGAGCTGCTAATACGCCCTTCGAAACTCTGCTCAGTTCATCAAACGGTTGACTCTGTCTACTATTCCTGGTGGACTAGAGATGCTTATACGCCCTTTGAAACTCTGGGGTAAATGATTAAGATTACAGTGATAATCTTATTCTTAGTCATTGTCTGTCCTCCTCTAAACTAGTTTCTTAAATAGCCCGAGTTTCACTAGAAGTCTTGTGCAAGGATTTCAATAAATATCAGATATCTAAGAATCCAACCATATTGGATCCGAAATGCCCTTTTTATGCTGCAAGAATCAGTCTGATTACGATGGTCATATTGTTAGGGTGGTTCTTCAGTTACAAGGACAACTTTATCTGGAGTCTTTCTGCTTTTAAATAGACTATTATCTACATGAATACCATGGAAAAAATCATAAGTTTTCATAACTCTGGAGCTCGAAAACCACGAAAACCACTGGTAACTTGACCTAGTCATGTTTACCGGAACCACTCTAACATAAGTAGAATTTTTTAAAAGGCATCATTATGCATAGCTCTTATGGCCTATTTAGCTGCCAGAATTGCTGATTGGCATTTTATAACTACGTAGTCTAACTTATAGATGAAATGGCATTTTTTAAGACATTTGTTTTGGTTAATTTTAAACAAAATCCTGCATAGATTTTTAAAAACTTGAGTTTAAGTTGTTTAGTATGTATAATTAAAGTTTCCTAGGGGTTTTTCAAGGTGCTGAATCTATTTATGCATTCAAAAATGTATTTTAAATAATAAGAAATCACATTCTTGGTTGAAATTGTATCACCAGATTCCAGTGAAAAAAACTATTTCTTCTATAAATTCGACTAAGCTTTTTATAATGACCAATCCAAGACAATCCCGAGTAAAAGGGACCAAATATCCCAATCCGCTAAGGGTAACACTCTCTTACCTCTATATTTTAAGGAAGTAGAGAAATGGCATCAGTAATGGGCATCCTGCTACCGGAATTTTGTCTGCTATGCTAATCCTTCCTAATAATGGGAATGTTTTGCAGCCACCATTTTCCAAGATTTTCTTCAAATCTGTTTAGAACCCAGTTTCATGCCGTTTTATGGAACATTTATGCCAAAGGGGATGATGCCTTAGTAGCTTCCTTTCTCTCCTGGCTGGATAATCTTCCATCTTTTACCAAGCCATTCATGAAGATCTTCTGCCATTGTCTCTTTTTTCACTTATCACTGCTCTATGCCTTCGGAAAAACATGTCTAGGTACTACATGGTGCCCTCAACTGAAGTTCTGTTGATTTCTGAAGTTATAATTGAATCATCTGCAAAGTGGTTATCAAGCAGTTGCCCACTACCAGGTACTAGTATATCCTGGATCTGTCTTTGAACTCAAGCAACTTCTAGAAGGTAAGCAAAAACAATTGCTGCAACCATATAAAAGTCCGGAGCTAAGTGGAATCCTTTTCAGATAAATATTTTAAGAGGGATTACCTAAAGATGGGTACCGGCATTTGAGGGCATAGTTCGAACTGCTCCAGTGAAGAAGTTTCCAAAACCTAGCCACTGAAAAAATCTTAAGATTGAAGTGTCATTCAATCCTGTCATACACCTTGTTAGAGATGAGTCTATTTTGTGAACAAGAGAATTTTACCTAGTTTCCTTTTCTCATTCCATGCTTTCCCAAGTGAGATGGCTATTCAGAAGAATACAAGCTTTGATAAATCCTGTCTGTTGAGGGCGAATTAATCTTGAAGCTGCATTTCCGGTTTATAGTTGAATCACCCATGTCATACACTACAACACTACTGTTGTAGAGGTCATAATGTTTGCAATCTTGTCAAAGTTGATAGCATTTCAAGTTCCAATATATGGTATTGCATTTTGGGCCCATGGAATTCTCCACGTTGATTGCTTAAAAGTCAAATTAAGGCATCCACAATTGATAACCTGGTCATCCCTGAGCTTATGTCGAATGCAGATTCAAGTATATTATAGATCCGGGTAGTCCACATGTGTAAAGTCAACTTAAGTTTTCTCCATATTCATTGGATACCTGGAATCTGCAATATAAATAAGGATACCCTTGCCTTTTATCACCAATTTTTATTTCATTGAATAATGAAAAGCATTAATAGAAATCAAGTCAAATTGTCACCGGGCACTCTGTAGAATAGAGATTTAAGTCAAATTGTAACGAGGCACTTTGTAGAATCTGCTTAGTTAATTTCTGTTCAAGGATTAGTCAAATGTCTCCATAGTTATAATTTTGGTTTTTTTAATCGATACATATTAAGTTTCATGCAATGAGTTAATGATTGGTTTATTGTTTTTCCATCTTGTCTATTGGATAAAGATAAAGTGATATTCAAAAACAAGATAAAAACAATAAATAAAAATAAAGTAATATTAAAAAACAAAATAAAAAATAATGAACTCATAATTAACTTACTACATAGTACTTAATATCTACATTATAACCATAATTTAGTGAGTGTGTCATAGAATCATTGTAATGTAACATTATTGCATATGCTTTCTGCTTCATTTTTTCCTGATATGAAAACCTTTTTAATGTGACTCAGGGCTCTTCATGAAAGGGACCATTCAAGAAACAGACTATCACGAATGCAGTTCTTCGCGATAGTTGCAGTGGCCAGCTTTGCATACTACGCACTGCCTGGATACGTGTTCACAATTCTGACATTTTTCTCATGGGTTTGTTGGATATGGCCACATAACATCACGGCTAATCAAATTGGTTCAGGGTACAAGGGTTTAGGTCTTGGAGCCTTCTCCTTTGATTGGGCTGGAATTTCCGCCTATCACGGAAGTCCCCTGGTCACACCATGGGTTTCAATCTTAAATGTGGCCGTTGGATTTGTAATGTTCATTTACATAATCGTTCCTTTATCTTACTGGAAATACAACCTCTTTGACTCTAGGAAGTTCCCCATTTTCTCTAGTAACCTGTTTACTGCTACTGGTCAGAAATATGATACCACACGGATCTTGACACGGCAGTATAATTTAGATGAAAGGGCCTATAATGAGTATGGCAAGTTATATCTTAGCCCTCTTTTTGCACTTTCTATCGGTTCGGGCTTTGCAAGAATTGCAGCAACTATTACACATGTGCTCCTCTTCAATGGACAGTGAGCCCCCCTACCTAATTCATCTGTTCCTTTCTTTATTGCTCTGAAAATTTTAGAATACATAGGGTGTCCATTCTTGTAATGATGATGAAGGGTAGTGGATTTTATGATTTCAGTGACATGCTTAAGAGGAGCAGATCTGCTATAAATGCTGGAAAATTAGATGTGCATGCACGCTTGATGAAGAATTACAAGGAAGTCCCAGAATGGTGGTTTCTCATCTTGTTAGCTGGCAGCATGGCATTCGCTCTTTTATTATCATTTGTTTGGAAGGATGAAGTTCAACTTCCATGGTGGGGTGTCATAATGGCATGTGCACTCTCATCGTTGTTAACTCTTCCTATTGGAGTCATTCAAGCAACAACAAACCAGGTTTGATGTCTTCACTTTCTTCCTCTTACCCTCTTGTATTGCTTCATTTTATGCCACTTGGAGTTTGGATGTTACAGGGAATTTGGCATTTCTTTCTTCTGTTTTTATAATCTGATGAAACCCAATTGCCTGGTTTAACTGACCGAAGAAACATTTGCTATTTTCTGCAAAAACAGCAACCAGGTTATGACATTATAGCACAGTACATATTTGGTTACATATCGCCTGGTAAACCTATAGCGAATCTACTGTTCAAGATTTATGGCAGAATAAGTAGCATACATGCGCTCTCTTTCCTTGCAGACCTCAAACTTGGTCACTATATGAAAATTCCTCCACGTTGCATGTACAGTGCTCAGGTGTGGTTCTTATTTTTGAATATAGATGCTACTCTTGCCTTCCATTTTTTAAAACCATAGCTGTTTCTTTTGATATGTATGATGATTTTCTCCATCAATTGGGGTTATGGGGTATGTGGGTAGTTGAGAGAAAGGAATGGAATCATCTCCAATCATATTGATTTCCATGCAGGGAGAGGAATGGAATCCTCCCCAATTGATATGTATGATGATTTTCTCTGTAAATTGGGGTTATGGGGTATCCCGGTGATTAGGGAGAAGGAATGGAATCCTCTAATCATATTCACATGACTGATGGATGTTGAAAGTAAATATATTTTGATTTTCTCTCTGGTTGGTATGTTTTTTATAACATTCTGGTTCTAACTCAGTATGATTTCCACAGCTTGTTGGCACAGTTGTTGCAGGCATAGTAAATCTGGGTGTTGCATGGTGGATGCTGGAATCTATAGACAACATCTGTGATGGGGATGCTTTGCCTCCTAACAGCCCTTGGACATGTCCAAAGTACAGAGTAACATTTGATGCGTCTATAATTTGGGGTCTTGTCGGTCCAAAGCGTCTGTTTGGACAGCATGGCCTCTACAGAAATCTGGTCTGGCTTTTCCTCGTGGGTGCATTTCTCCCTGTGCCGGTTTGGATTCTGAGTAGGCTGTTCCCCAAGCAAAAATGGATCAAACACATAAACATACCTGTCATTTCATATGGGTTTGCTGGCATGCCTCCTGCCACTCCTGCAAACATTGCTTCTTGGATCATAACAGGTATTGTCTTCAATTATTTTGTATTCCGCTACAGGAAGAGCTGGTGGCAGCGATACAATTACGTGCTATCTGCAGCCCTAGATGCTGGTACAGCTTTTATGGGAGTGCTGCTATACTTCGCATTTGGCATGGAGAATAGGAATTTAGAATGGTGGGGCACAGATCTAGACCATTGTCCTCTTGCTTCCTGTCCAACTGCCCCAGGCATTGTTGTCAAGGGATGTCCAGTGGTTTGATTGCCTAATGTTCTCTGGTCCAGAGGCATTTACCTTTCACTTTTGCTGGGGTGAAACAGATTGCTAGTAACTATCACTTTTATCTCAAAAGAACCAGGACAAAGCTATCTTGTCTTGGTAGTAGAGGTTTGTAAAACATTATAGCTGTGGCATTATCGAAGGGAAGGGGCTGTTATCCAATAAAATATGGTGGAACATAAGCTAGTAACAGCTACCACTTTATCTCAAACGTACCAGGACAAAACTATCTTGTCTTGGTTAGTAGAGGTTTGTAAAACATTATAGCTGTGGCATTATCGAAGCGAAGGGGCTGTTAGCTAATAAAATAGAGTGGAACATAAACGCCACACAAATTCTCTGTAGCCATTACAAAATATTTTAATTAGGGCAACGGGGTCCTCTTGAAAACTGTCCACATGACAGGTTCCGCTGTTTACAAGTGTCAAAATAATCTATATTTGTAGACACGATTAATAATAGATATTTGTATACTTTTACTCTGAATTTTACACCGTGAATATTAACTTCTTTTGTATTTATAAATATATGAGTTTATTAGAGTTAGGGTTGCGAAAATGGAGTGTTTTTAGTAAAGTGGTTTAAGTTCAAATTTTCCTGATTCATTTGTCTCAAATGAGTGTATATAAACGCCTAAAGATTATAGTAATAATGATTATAGACTCTGTTATTTATTTTTCTAAATTAAATAATAGCCTAGCCACGTGGTATGTTATTGCTTATTTATATACATGAATTGTGTGCATATAGTTTTTAGTTTATTTAGTTAAAATGTTATGTGTGAAGATGAAGATGAATTTATAGCTCAAGCTCATACACACAGAAAATTTAGGTCTAACTAATTTCTAAAAACAAAGATAAAATAACCCTAAATATTTTGAAACTAATTCCAAACTATTTGATTTTAATTTCTAATTTCAAATTATGGAATTTTAATTTATAAGTGTAATTTTATAGATCATTCTTAATTCAATAAAAACTTCAACTTTTGATAATATCATTTTTTTTCTAGCTCAACTTATTTTTATTCGTATTAATTTACATGGGATGAGAAAACAATTTTTTTTGCAAAAATTACTTTTACCTAATTTTTTCCAAAATGACATTTGTCTTTGTTTCGTTTAATTTAAGTGGACAAAAACATTGGACTACTTTGCTTGGATGTGCACTGATATTTATAGTTATTATTTTAATAGAAAATTTATTTCTTATAACAAATAAGTAAATAATTGGAGCACTTTGATATTTGTTTCACTTTACATCACATCGACCAACAAGAATAGACAGTAAAAAAGGGGTTGTGCGGATTATTAGTTTTCAGGAATTTTATTATCTATGTGACAATCCCACCCAAGGTTATGGTATGAGTTGCATTGTAAAAAAAATATACATATGTTGTAATGTTTGGAATAACAAAAAAAGGAGGAATTTTATTATCTGTGTGACAATCCCACCCAAGGTTATGGTATGAGTTGCATTGTAAAAAGAATGTACATATGTTGTAATGTTTGGAATAGCAAAAAAAGGGGGACTGAGTCTGAGAACATGAATTCTAGAGCTAGGGATGACGAATTCCTAGTAGGGATGAAACAATTTATTGTGCAAAGAAGAGACATGAACTTGACGATATGAATTAAAGGTTGACTGGTCCATGAAATAAATGGGATGGTTCCTGAAATTAAATGGTCCGAGGAAAATATTCAGGCCCATGCTTGTTTGAGATAATACAAGGAGCAAAAGAGGACATAATTTATGGAGTGTGATTGCAACAACAAGGATGCAATAGTAATGGAGGGAAATGAAGCTTCCTCCAAAAGAAAGAGAGGCATTTGGAAAAGAGGACACATATAGAGGGCTAGATTCACTTTCATTGCAGACAAATAAATAAATATTGTATGATTTCTATTTGCAATTAATGGGTTATGCTGCATTGTCAGTGTAATCGATATAGATAAAAAAAAAACTGCAATATGCGTTGTTTTGTATATATATGTGATGCAACTGTAAAGCGATATTTCCCTGATTTGTATATTGATTGTAGCTATGATTATGCATGGGCACATGTGCCTTATGTTTGTATGAAAAAATAAATAATTTAATATAGTAAAAAATAGTAATTACAAAGTGTCTGAAGTTTAGAGTGGAGAAGAGTCCCATAACAATGTTTCCTAAATGCTTAATGGTATCAAAAAAATTCAATAACTGAAGTTAAGGGCCTCATTGATCTATTCCAATTGCAAAAAATGATCAATTAGAAGAATTAGGTTATGAGACCCTTTGTATTAATGCAAAAATTATAACAGAGACCCGATGTTTGACAGAGTCGGTCAATGTGTACATCAGGATATCTATTTACAAAATACTGTGCTGATAGATGAACAATATGCGAAAGGTCAAGGGAATGTTCTCGATATTATCATGTATTGTTGTGGTACTTCCATAGCCTTCAACCTTTGCTGTGCACGAGCGTCCAGTGCTGCCACAAGGAGCTTGGCAATGAGGGCCACAAGCCCATGTCAATAGCCAAATACTTCGACTACCCATGAGCTGTCTCGAGGAGATGCTGAGAGAGTTTGTGAGCATTCTGGAATAGTTGGCATGTGGTAGGTGAGGTTGAAGCTCGTTGTAAGGTGATGCTAGGATTCTTTCAAATAAGAGCTGCAAGAGCGCCTACGTCGCCATGTGAGGAATTCCCTACCTGAAGGCAGATAAGCTTTGCAGGATAGTAATTCCTCGATGTAGCTATCACCCAAGCTCAAAAGGGGTAACGTCGTGGAACACCTTAGTATAACTTCGACAGAGTGATGAGGTATTGATTTATATCTAGAAGCGGAATGGATCCTTGAGAGTGTGCCAAAACCGAGCGGATTAGATCGAGGTAGTTCATGCAGCAACATACCTAGTCCTTGGGGAGAGTGCAAAAATCTCAAGTAAAGGATTTGCGTGGTGCAGAGCCAAAGAACCATGACACAAACATTATTGAATAATAAGAAAGGGTGTTTACTATGGAGCAAAGGGTGAAATGTTGAATTTATAGAAAGAATTGGATAAGGCTTATCCTATTTCATTTAGGATTGTAGGCGATAAAACTTCAGATTGGAGCAACGAGATTCTCCTGTTGTATGATTGGACATCAGACATGGATTATCTATAGGGTCCATGCAGCTAGGCGGATAATCAAGATTTTAGAGGATGGAGCAATAGTTGCATAATAACATAATACAAGTGGTGCTGAAAGCCCCACTTAGTCGAAGGTTAGGCCATATGCGAAGTGGAAGGACGTGCGAGTGATATATCGATTCGAATGAGTTGAAATCTGGGGGTTAGGTGGTCGGAGGGAGCACGAGTTACAAACTTCAGTATGAGTCGACTGCCACTAGGTCGAGAAGTTGGGAGTAGGGAGGAACATGACGTTGTGAAGTAACATAAGGGTATGCCCCGACCATTTTCTTTTCTATTGTATTGGTGGGCCCGTGGTGTACTATTGCGTGGCAATATATAATTGGTGATCATCATTCTTTGTGAACGAGAAAAAAAGGATATAAATGGATTTTATGTATAAGATAAACTACATACTGTATTTGTCTTTAAGGAAAATATAGACCAGGAGCCCCCTAGTCCAATCCTTTGCGCTGCTACCTAAAGTGTAAACTAATTTTTTTTTTAAATTGATTTGGAGAAAAGTACAATATTATTATCCGTACTGTAAGGGAATTTTTTTTATTGGGTTGGTTGTATAATGAAGAGCTCAGACAATCATTTTTTGTTTTTTTTTTATGACTCATTTATTTTATCGCGGCCCCTACTATACATATATGGGTGGTTTCATTAGGTCAGGTAGTTTGATAGTCGGGAAATGCTGAGGTCGAGAGGTCGGGACGATTATTTATAATAAAAAATTCGTAGTCTCCCCGAGTTGCTATTCGGGTGGTCAGAAGGTTATATTTTTTTTACAATTTTTTTTTGGATCTGATCTTCGTCTTAAGTCTTCAATAAATAAAAAAATTGTTTAAGGCTTTTGTTTTTATTCATTTTGTGATCTACAAAAGAAAAAAGGCCTTTTGTAAACCTAATAACTTTAATGCAAATAATTATTTGAATTTTCAAATTATATGTTTCATATCAAAAAATTACAAAATAAATAAATAATGAAGTAGACTTTTAGTAACTGATTCTCAAAGCGCGAAAAGTACAATATTATTGTCCAAACTGTAAGGGATTATTTTTATTATTATTATTATTATTGGGTCGATCGTACTGTCAGGAGGTCAGAGAGTCAGACATTTTTTTTTTTGTTTTATGATTTATTTATTCTATCGCGGCCTCGACTATACCATAGTCAGGTGGTTTCATTAGGTCGAGTAGTTTGACAATTGGGAAATGTTGAGGTCAGGAGGTTGGGCCAATTATTTATAAAAAAAAATCATAGTCACCCCAAGTTGCTATTCAGGTGGTCAGAAGGTTGGATAGTCGAGAGGTTGTATTTTTTTTACAAAATCTTTCTGGATCTGACCTCCGACTTAAGTCTTCAAAAATGATTTTTTTTTTAAGGCTTTTGTTTTTATTCATTTTATGATGCACAAAAGAAACAAAACTTCTTATAAACTTGATAACAAGAATGAAAATTATTTCGTTAATTTTAAAATTATATGTTTCATATCAAAAAATTACATAACAAACAAATAAAGAAGACTAGACTTAGATTTGTCCAACAGGATATGAAAAGACTATACTGTGTGCATAGTCGTAATTATTTTCGTAATTATTTTCTTGACTCTCAGGTCAATTATTGATATCATGAGTCTATATGTTATGTCACATTATAAAGTCTTTCTAGAATTTCAGTGACTAATTCTCAAAGGCCACATTTCATGTTTGTTTGTGTCTACATCCATACCTAGCAATACATTTTTACATATTTTTCCTTTGATATCAATAGGGATAAATAAGAAGAGTTCTCTAGTTGCAGTTGTATTCGAAGCTAAATACTTGACATAGATGAATACAAGAACATAATGTGGCAATAAAACACATATGCTCAATTTATTTTAGATGTCTATGCTGCAACAACATATTGCAACTCTTATATGACAAAAATGGACCCCTTGATGACAACTGCATTAAAAAAAATACGAGAAAATTCCATATCTTGTGGAGACAAAAAAATTGAAACTATTCACAAACTTGGAAACACATTGCTAAATATGCAACAAATGTCAAGTTGACAAGTAGTACACATTTCTCTGTCATTGCCTTTGTATTCAACTTCTATAAAAAATAATTTTCATTAACACTACTCGAGCTGAAAAACAAACACGTGTTCTAAAAAGACCTATTTTGTTAGAACAAGAACTCGATAACTCTGGGTTCTCTAGTTTCAGTTGTATTCATAGCTAAATAATTAACACAAATGAATACAAGAACATAGTAAATGACCTGGAGAAGTTTTTGACGAAATGTGCAAGTATTGCCCCAACTCCTCGTACTAGTTTTGTGTATAATAATTATTTTGCTGGAACTTTGGGCACACCGAGTGTGGAACCCAAGTTCAACATGAAATTTGTTGTCACATTGTGCTTCATTCCATAGACATAACTGTTTTCATGGAGATAATGACACACATACATCACAGGAAACAATAATGCAACACAAACTAATGGAACGTACTTTCTCGAGGAAACTTGTACAACAGTGTTGAAAATAATAGTAACTTCATTGTGATATATACAATGATAAACATAATAACAAGAAATAGATGAGTTTGTTATGTTATAAGCATTATCAATGTGAACATGGATCGAGGCACAATTATGACTGCAATAATTGCTATGCTTGTATCCAATTTACACAAGTGTTGACAAGTGGAAACAATCATCTTGCGGCAACAAGATAGTATTTGGTCAATCAAAGTTCCAATTATATATTTTTTTCTTTTTTCGTTTGGCATGGTTGTATACCCCTTGTAACAAATGTCTCGTTGCTTATCGAAAACCAAAATTAAACTAAGATCTATAGTTCAATCCAGGCATTGATGGCTATCAATATAATATTTTGCAACATAACCAAAATTCTGCAAGTGGAAATTTTGAGTCACTCCTGTTACATAGCATAGTAGATATTGTAGCTTCAATAAATAAAGAAATTGGCTCATGCATTTGTCCATACCAATTCTCACTTGGACACTTGGACATATTTTCAATTGACCAAATCTTACTTGAACAAGGATTTTTGATCTATGGAAAAAATATCAATGAATTCCATGACTTTTTATTTGAGTCTATTTGTACACTTGCACCATGTTTTGATATGTCTAATATGAGAAAAAAATTGCAGAAATTTTTTATAGTTGTTTCAATTACAATGAAAATAGAGCTACCAATTTCTTAAAACAACACCTGAATGGTAGAAACATTGAACAAGAGCAATGTATCAATGATTGACAAGCTTATATAATAAAATTATTAATGCCATATGAATATGGACATATAGAGAGAAAATGTTTTGCAATACAATGGATATGTGAACTACCTGATGTTAACATATATATCCGGAATAAAAAGACAAAATATATTTTCTTGAGATTCTATTCATCAAACACTTGCTCCAAATTCTTGTACCTTATGCATGTACCCATATCCACATTACATGCACATTTAACCAATGATTTAACCAATATAAATAGCAACAATTAAATGATTTAAACGAGCATAACACCACATATAATATCACGAGATTTAAAATCCTAATTGGAATTGAATTCAGAAAATCGAACAAATAAGTATTGGCTGAAGATTTAAATATAAACTTCAAAAGTATTTTCGAGTTTTCATACCATTGAAACATATTTTTTTTGTATTTTCTGGAATATATATACATGCACAATTTAAAGTAAATAAATAATAATTTTTATTTCGCAGAGGATAGAAAATGTGCCTATTTTTGAATACTGGATTGCAATGATCAAATAACAATAATTAAATCTGCAATTTTTTAATTCCCGATCATAAAAAAATGTAAATTGCAAAATTGTCGTAAGTAATCTTAAGCATAATTATCAAATATTCATTCAGAATCAAATAGAATAATTCATAAAGTAAAATCAGAGGAATTTCTAAAGTAATTAAAACCATATATTGACATAAATGACATAGGGCATCACACATGAACAGTGAAAATGGTTTTGAAAAATTATGGCACTTCAAAATTGATTAAAAACATCCAAGTCTGTAGTCTTCACTAATTCTGGACCCTTTGCACAAACACATAAAGGTATATAAATAATAAAAAACAATAAAAATATTGGTCTTGAAACATGAAAATGAACATATTTTCTGAAAGCAAATACTCACTTCTAAAAATATGTTTGTTAATTTGTTATTTGACAGGCAAGCAAACATGCTTTCCTCATCTTCACAATATTCGTAATTGATATTAAGCAGCAAGTGAGGTGCATGTACTTGGATATAAGTTACCCATTGTGAATATATATTGTACAGTGCAGAGAAATAAATAGAAGGAAACCTATTTATGTTGATTTGGGAGTTGGAAATTAATATTTGTACCTTTTTCTTCTTCTTCTGATATTTGACCTCAAACTTGGCAATAAGCTTGATTTGTTCAAAATGCAGTTACAATATTTTTTGGAAACTTTGTTGTTTACAAAATTTAATGTTTTTTTTATTTCTACCTCGTCTTTGGCAACAAGATCTTCAACAAATTGTTTTAATTCTCATGGAACTGCTTCCTTTAATGACTTGCCACTTGATAGGTCAAATTCTTCTATAAAGTCTGTTATTTTTTCCCAAATTGATATAAAGCCGTTGCTTATATGCCTTTTGTATGCATGCTCTAATTGTTTTTCCTCTTTCTCCCTACAACTTAAGGATGCAAGCATCAATCTTTTTTCTCTCTTAGAAAATATTGGAATTTCATTAGATTGAAATTCATTTTCCCAGTCAAGAACAAACATAAATTTGTTTTTAATTGGTTTGTATTCTTCTACAAATTTGTTGTCTACTTCTACCCTATGAGTCAAAGCAATAGGGAACGCAATGGGAAAGTATATTGACAGAAGAGAGCCAAAGGAGAACATGCACACTTGTGCAAGGACATGCGTAGAAGTCGACCTAGGGAAAGGCTTATAGGAAGCAATGAAGATCAAAGTAGACAAATGGCCACACATAGAATAGATGGACTACGAAAAAATATCGTTTAAATGCAAGGTATGTCATGAATATGGTCATTCTGCAAATAGGTGCCCCAAAAAACAAGAAAATGAAGAAGTAGAAGCTCAAGAAACTAAATAGGAACAAGTAAAAAAGAAAAAAAGCAGCAAAAAACAACCTCCCCCCTCCACCACCCAACCTCGGGCTTCCTCCCAATCTGGCCCTTCTTTCTCCTCGCCTCCTCCTCTTAAGTATCCTCTTACTACCTCCACCCTCACTAATCTCAACCTCTTCCCCCCTTTCCTACCCCCACCACTCATCCCCTCCTCTCCTCACCCCATCTTCTCCCACTATCCATCTAAGCCCACCTCCCCCCTCTGTCGATCAAATATTGATAAGGAACCCATCAAAAGACTCTCTTCTTTCCATTGAACATAAAAAAAAACCAGGAAGAAAGACAAACAAAGAGTTCAGAGATGAAGCTACAACAAAATAGATGGCTATGGGAACCCAACAACTGATGGATATATTCTTTGGAAAAAGCTCAGGAAACAAGGAGAAACACTGTCATCACCAAAGAGGGAAAGGTCGCTCAGTCTCCAAACAGAATAAATAATGATTGTGGTCTCCTAGAATTGCCGAGGCATGGGGACATCAATGAAAATCAATGCAATCAAATATATATTATCAATGGAAACCGTAGATATACTAGTGCTACAGGAGACCAAAACATGTGCACAAGAATATGAGAATATGATCAAAAAATTAAAAAATTATGAAGGAAGAGCCCAGGGGCCTCGGGAGGTATTTGCACTCTATGGAGAAAAGAAAAATGGGAGCTACTTCAACAAAAAAGAGAGCAACGCTGGATTAGAACAAACTTAAAAAATATAGCCACCAATGAGAAATACTGCATGGTCAACATATATGTTGCAAATCATTATAGGGAGAAATATCTATGTTGTAATGCTATTGAAGAGACACTAAATAATTCCCAAAACAGAAATATTATATTGGGAGGTCATCTCAATCTAATTTTAAATGTGGAAGAGAAATTTGGAGGAGTATATGATGTAGATCCATCTAGGGATACCATAGAAAATATAATGGAAACGTACAATATTCTTGACATTCCTCCCAACAACGACAAGTACACATGGAGCAATAAGAGAATTGGCAGCAACAACATAAAAGAAAGACTAGATCACATTCTAGTTCATGACAAAATTTTATCCAAATACAACTCAACAGTGTCGAGGATTATTCATACTATAACATTTGATCATAAGCTGATGGTTATCTCTCTAGGGACTTTGGAAAATCAAGGCACCATTTCTTCTAGATATTGCCCAACATGGAACAACAATGAGGAATTGAAAAAAATAATTGTAGAACTTTGGTCCCAAAAAGTCTACGATTCTACTTACTTTGTGTGGGAGAAAAAATTAAAAACTTTGAGAAAGGAAATGAAAATTTGGGCCAAGGAAAACCATTTAAAAAAAAAAAAAACAAAAAAGGAAGGCCGAGCTACACTAGAAGGAAAAGACCCTCTAGCAGATGTTATAAAGGAGGTTTTAAGTGTTATAAAATTGGCCAAAATTGTCAAAAAAACATTTGCTACAACATTCGTTTATGGTTTTGAAGGCTTTGGCAGAGATTTTAACGGAATTTTAACACAACTAAAAAACTGGGCGACCAGAGGTTATTACAGATGTTTTTTTTCATTAGTGTGCTACTAAGGTGTCAACGCACCGGTGCGTGTCATCTAGACGGTGGCCCAGGGCGGTCGAAGGTGCATGCACCGCACCGTCAAGGTATAAAACTGCACGAGGCGCAGTGTTGGTGATGCAACACACGTGGATGTTCTAATTGGTATTGTGATTTGTGCGGTGCCCATAGTTCGTCTCAATGCACCGATACGTAGACTTATAGAAATGCATCGGTGCGTAGTATCAGACAAACGAACTAATTGGTCTAATTTGTATTGGTATTTGTGCAATTCCCATAGATCGTACAAATGCACCGGTGCATAGTCTCACATAAACGCACCGGTGCAAAATATCGCACAGACACACCGATATTTATAATTGGTATTGGTTTTTGTGCGGTGCCCATAGGTCGTACAAATGCGCCGGTGCGTAGTCTCAAATAAATGCACCGGTGCGCAGTATCGAAGAAACGCACCGAGATTTATAATTGGAATTTGGTATTTTTGCGGTGCCTATAGGTTGTAGAAACACACTGGTGTGCTATATCATACAAACACACTGGTGTACAATAACTGACACACACCAGTGTTCATTTTGTATTTTTTAGAAACATCGACCTGTGACAGTGCAATTATTGTGATTTTTTAAAATTCATTATTCATCAAAAGTCGACACATCTTATAACAATATTCATATTAATTAAATTTTTATTAATGCATTTGAATGTGATGTTTGGATTAATTTGTTATATCCTATCATAATTATTGTGATTTTTTAAAATTCATTATTCATCAAAAGATGACACATATCTTATAACAGTATTCATATGAATTAAATTTTTATTTATGCATTTGAATGTGATGTTTGGATTAATTTGTTATATCATATCATCAAATTTCACATCTCTTCATTATAATATTTAATCATCCATAAATTTAATGAGTGGTGTTACATTTCACAAAGAAAATGGAGAATGCAATAGAATAAGTTAACACACACACACACACACACACACACACACACACATATATAGTCTTTGTCATACAAAATGGAACAGTTATTGGTATCTCTTTGTCTTTCAATTGGGACACTATGTCTATTACATTAAACAAAATGTATGATTTCACAGATATATATTTCAAAAAATACAACGCTTTGCTTTGATATCCAAACATAGTGATCATCATTCTTCGCTTGAACTGTTGTCACTGCTAGAGCTACTTCCATGACTTGGGGGTTATTTTTAGGAATTTTTTGTTCACGGTGTTGATTTTTTTATTCTTCTTCACCTTCCATCTACAAACATAAAATATAAACTGTAATGAGTGTATATACATTGGTGAGAATAATGAAAATTGTAATATTAAATAATATACATCAATGTAATCGAAAAGAAATGACAGACCATAGCAACAATTGACTCATGAACTATACACATTCTTTCAAAACCATGTAGTATGCCATCTTTCAAGATTTCATCTGTTGGCACAATCCCATACTTTGTTTCTTGCAAGTTTTATACCCCATAACAAATCATATATTTAATATAAAAGATTTTTTGTTCTATTAATTATAGACGGAACTAAGTAAAACATGATCGATAGATGCTTATAAATTCCACAATTAATTTTTGATATGCCAACATATACTCACAACCCATATTTAACCCAATGTTAATCAATTCGTCTGATGGTTCTTCTTTGTATGTTAGCACTTGTTTGAAGACATTCAATGATGATTTTTGTAAAAAAACTTAAAAAATACAAAAATGAAATCTAGTTAAGATGTTATAAGGAAGTAACAATTACTCTCACACTTAGATATCAACCCTTTTCTTCCTAGTCATCCTGTTTTATATGTTGAATGTATTCCATTTTATTTTATTTTCTGCAAGAAAATACTTGAAAATTAATATTTAATGCTAAATTGTTTATTTATTGTACCCAATGATCGAAAATTTCAATGATTACATATTTCATTTGAAGCACGTTGTTGTTGAGATGGCTCCTCCTGCGATGCAATTTTGTCCATTTCTTTGACCATCTCCTTGTACACCTTTTTGGACATTCCTACTGGCATATTATGATATCAGCTCATTCATCTTTTGAGATTTTCATAATATTCCTGAAAATGTAACATGACAATAAACTATTTAATTTTTATATTGATATATGAAAATTAAATATAACAAAAGTGATATTTATAAATAATTCTAGACAAACATTTAAAGAAATATTACTTTTTCATTCATTCTTTTTTGTTGTTGTACATTTTTTCTATTAAAAGTTTGATATGTCTCATTGTCTAATTCTCTGGAAACTCTTCCTGTAGTTTAGATAAAATTTGGTTCTTGGAATCATTGGATTTATTTTTGTATTGTAAGTGGAAAGAACATCTATACATTCATTCCACTATATCCTTCAAACTTTTGTAAAAGTTTTTCCTCCTTTTGTTACCCTCCAACACCACTCCAGATGAACTAAGGAGCAATTCATTTTCATTTGCATGTTCTATTTTTTTTCTTTTCTTAGAAAAACATTCATTTTCTGAGTTGTTGGTCCCTATATAACATTAAACAGATGTGAATTAATAAATAATTGGCACATGTTATCTAATACTTTTAAGTATATTATTAATTAAAATTAAAAAAAGAAATTCATATTGGATCGATAGTATTTTTTCATTCACCTGATTCATAATTTTGCAATTTTTCCATCAAACTTTTATTCTCTTCTGGTCCTAGATCAGAAATAATCTTATCGAGCTTCACCATTTTGTGGCTTTGCATGATACATAGTAAACAATACATATTAGTTAAACTTACATATAGTTCAAAAATAATATTTTTTGTAAAGAATTTACAAAGAACTTGCCTTTTTTTCTTTTTTTGATGTGTTATAAGTATTTTTGTTACTTGATCTCTTGTTATCCATTTCTTTATCAATATGAAACCTGTACCATATCATTCATTAATATATAAATTGTCAAATTTTCAGGTAAAAAAAAATTCTCAAGAAACCGATGCACCATTCATGGTGTACGCATCAATGCTGGTGCGTGGTCATCTTATAAATGCACCGCCAAAACAGTATAATACACCGTACGGTGCTCTATGTCAACAAGGAGCATCGGTGCATTACATGTTAACCACCACACCGATTAACACAAACAAAATAATAAAAACCGTCAAGTGTTAGTTTTTGTAGTAGAAACGCCCCGCACAAACAAGAGACCACCATACAGTGCTCTCTGTCAACTAGGAGACCCAGTGTGGTGCGTTA
Organism: Pinus albicaulis; assembly: GCA_034641835.2. NCBI lineage: Eukaryota > Viridiplantae > Streptophyta > Pinopsida > Pinales > Pinaceae > Pinus > Pinus albicaulis. The sequence goes on from CM076582.1 coordinate 740,264,576, forward strand.
TATGTTACATGGTGCACCGATTAACGCAATAATTTGTTTTTTGTGAAACAACATGTGCGCGTTGCGCCATAATGAAATAGCGCACCAATTCCCTATTGTGATTATGGCGCAATGATTAAAAAAAATTGTTTTTAAATTTTTTATCACACAGTACTTACACGGTGCACTGAGATAATCCAACGCACCGGTGTGCTAGGTTAGCTTGGCACACTGATAAAAAAAAAATCTATTTTTTTTTTAAATTCATGCAAGGACCGACATGGATTGGGATCCGAATATGCAATTTGTCCCCTAGGTTGGATGTCATAGGCCTATATATAGCAATACAAACCCTATAAATCTAAAATGAAAATCCCTAATTCTGAAATCATAGAAACAGGGAGAAGAAAGGGCAGAAACAAACAGAATGAAGCTTTTAGGGTAAAAATGGATTTTTTTTTTTTTTGTTTCTAAATTTGAAAAACAAATCGAAATTTTTTCCTTACTGCGTAAAAAAACTGCAAAAAAAGTAAAAAAACCAATAAAATGTAATCACGAGATCGTTTGAAATTCTATGCTACAGGGTTTGAATCACCAGAGGTTTGGAATTATGATTATCTGAATACTTCTATTCGAACATATTTCACTACTCCACAATGCTCTCGTGCTCTCTTGCACCAGGTATCTTGCAAATCTTTGGCTTATTTTTTTGCAAAAATAGTGAAATAATAAAAAATAGTGAAATAATAAAAAGTGTTTAGTATTTAAAGAATTGTTTTATGAAATTAGATTTTCGAAAATATTGCTCCGCCCACTTTTCAATTTACCACCTTTTTTTTTCACTTAAAGAAAATATAGTTTCATTTTTTTATTTGCGGTTATTCGTCACTGGTGTGTCACTTAATAGCACTGCACCGGTGCGTCCATTGATAACACACACCGATGTGTAGTAGCTAAAATGCATCGGTGCGGTTATCTGTATATTAGCATCGATAACAAGAAGTCCATTTTTAAGGCACCAAAATTACTTTTAGGTGTGTACACCAAAATTTATTGTTGATTTTTCTCAAATGCAGGGAGAAAATATCATAATTATATCGAATGGAAAATTATTCAAAATCCAGTTCGTTCCATAATATTTATCAAAGTCCATTGTGGAGTTCTCCCTATCCATCTCGAGACGTAATATGTACTTTAGATTTTATTTTTGTATTTCATTATCTAATTGAATTTATGTTTTTTATCCATGTAAAGCATGCACAACATAATTAAATTTATAATGTATACAAATTTGCAGGTTCATGCAGATTCATAATCGAGTTCAGATGCACAAAATATTCAAAAAAATCCAAAACGTTGGAAGCTCTTATCAGGAGCAACACACCGCAAGGCGCATTTGGTAGATGAAAATGGAAAACCGCTTCATCCTACCAATTGTAACAATATTGCATCTTATAGCAAAAATCTTGGGACGATGATGGTAATAATTATAATTGTTTGGTATATTGATCAATGTAATTATTTCAATGTCAAACCAATTAATCATGCAATATTGTCAACGTGCTTACTAATTGATATCATATATTTTGTACTAATCATGTTCAAATTTTTTTTTTTAATTATTAGGATTCTACTGATGATGAGCGACCTACATACCATCTTCTGTTTCACCCCACGACAATGTCAAATCGAGAGAAGACCGAATTAAGAGAAAAAATAGGAGAGGAATGATACCAAGAATGGTTGAATCAATCATCGATTCAATTCTCGCTACGTCCAGATTTACCAATTAGGAATGACTACAGCAATAGTAGTTCTTCACAAGCTGGCAATGGAGGTAATCAAATAGAGGTTGGTATGGATGATTAATGAAGGGATACTAATGCCATGAAGACAATGTTGTTAGATGCATTCCAAAATGATGATCAGCTAGGGGACGATGCTCATATCGCTGACACCTTTTTCAAAAGCCTTAAATTTGCTTCCACCACCCTTCTCTTTGGACCTAGCGGTAAGTCAAAGTCTACCTAGTTGGGGACAACGATGTTAGTGTACAACTTGAAAGAAAAATTTGGCTTGTCAAATGCATGTTTATCAGAAATTTTGAGGTAATTTACCATAAAGTCCTCCCTTATATAAATTTGAGAAATATAATCAATACACAATGAACATTACAAATGGTAAATTTTATGAACGTTAATAATTATATTGGAATTAATGTATATTTTTTAATATATTAATTTTCCATGACCTACTACAGGTTATTCAAAGATAAGGTTCTTTCGAGTGATAATGTCTTGCCTGGTAGCTACGAAGAGGCAAAGAAATTGTTGAAAATGTTGAGTGTTGAGTACATATCATATCATTAATGTCCAAATGATTGTATTCTATATAGAGGAGAATATGCAGACAAAGAGATATGTCCGAAATGTGGGCATGACAGTTATGATAAATCAAAAAACAAGGGTAAATCATGTATTGGTCCTCCTTTTAAGATATTGAGGCACATGCCTATAATCCCAAGGATTCAAAGGCTCTTTCGTTGCAAAGAATTAGCTATGTTACAGGGATGGCATGCCTCACACAAAATTGAGTTGGGAGTTATGCGAATCCCAACTGATTTAATAGCCATGAAGCACATAGAGGATACATGGCCCGAAAAATTCAAGGATGAATTACAAAGTCTATGACTCAGCATAGCCATGGATGGCGTCAACTCATATTCCCTCCAGAACACCAACTATTTTGTTTGGCCTGTAGTAGTGATCAATAAAAATACCCCCCCATGGTTGTTTGTGAAGAATGAACATCTTATGTTGGCTCTCATAGTCCCTGGTAGAAGACAAGTGAAGAATATGGATGTCTACTTACAACCACTGGTAGATGAATTGAAGGAATTATGGGATGGGATAAATGTATACGATGTATCAAGACCCATCACAACAGAGGGGAGTTTTACGTTGTATGGAATATGTGCTTATAGGAGACATGATTATCCAGGCTTAGGAGTTCGCTCTGGTAAATTACATGTTTAATTTATTTATTTGTTGATATACGTAACGATATTCTTTCACATATTAGTTATTTAATTCATTGTAATTGTTATGATCTTCATGATATTATTTAACATGCCATGCATATTAATTGTATACAATAATCTCGCAGGTCTTGTAACAAAAGGGTATTTTGGATGTAAATGTTGTGGACCTTCTCTGAAAGATAGATGGTCCAAGGACCTATGAAATCCAGTGTATGATTTCTCTAGGGTATTCCTCCTAGAAGAACACCCTTATAGAAGAGCAACATCCAATTTCAATGGTAAACGAGAGAGAACCCAAAGGCCTCCAATAACGACACCAGCTAAATGGCTTAGAGCATATGAGAGAGAGAAGGAGAAGGAGTTCATAGAAATGTTCAATTCAAATGGGGAGCCTATGTTCGATGATCCAGAATTCTTTGACACCCATGTTGAGAACTTTCCCATTGGGATGAAAAGGAAATTTATCTTTTATAACCTCCCATATTGGGAGCATCTTAAGATTACCCACGTATTAGATCCCATGCATATATTTAAAAATGTTTCACCTTCTTTATGGAGGAACATATCATCAAAACAAAAAGTGAAACATTGGCTGTTAGGAAAGATCTTATTACTTCAAAAAATAAAAATAAATATTGGCCAAGACGATTAGAAAGTACAGGATCAGAGGCAGGCATTGGTCCCTATAATTCATGGTATTTCAAAGAAGGTGATGTCCCATGGATTTTAAAAAAAGATGATCTTTCTTTGGCAAAGGAATTTATAATGGGTGTGAGGGTGCCATCTTCATATGGGTCTTCACTATGACGCTGCTTCACCATGGATGACCATTTGTCAAGGTTGAAATCACATGACCATCTCAATCTTCTAAGAGTGCTTATAATGTCAAAAGAATGATTTTATTATTTTTTATATTAATAAATTTTATCCCATGCAGGGATCATAAAACATAACTAATTTTGTATATTATTGCACGTGTTTATAACTTTGCAGTGTCATTATCCTTTGTTCATGCATGGGTGTGTGAAACATTAATTCCCTCAAGACCTAGGACGTGCCATATCTAAATTATCTGCATTTGTACATTGGATCATGTCAAAGGAGATTCATGTGGCTAGCATTCCACGGTGGCGTCAAGAGAGAGTTGAGATTGTTTATATGTTTGACAAGGAACTACTGAAAAGTTTCATGGACTTGTAGGTTTATCTTCTAATCCACCTATTAGATTAGGTTGAATTAGTTGGGGTGGTTTCTTATCATTGAATCTTATTCTTAGAGAGGTACATGAAGAAATTGAAATGTTTTGTTCGAAAAAGGGCAAAACCTGAGGGGTGTAAGGCAGAGGGGTTTGTATCGTATGAGTCTTTCTATTATTCCAGTGAGTACATCAAGCAGATCGATAACAGACTAGGTGCGGTGATTTGGGACACTGAAAGGGATGAAGATAAAAGATAAGGGGGGTTGCTCCAAATTAGTGGAAAAAAGCGCTTGATAAAGTGTTAGGTCCCTATATTACTAGTATAGTCCCTTTTTGTTGTTAGTGTAACCCCCTTATTGTTATTATTGTACCCCTGTAACCCCCATATTGTTATTATTGTGCCCTTAAATTATTATTGTTAGGTCGGCTAGGATTACATTGTGGCCCCACTAGGATTACATTGTGGCCCCATGGACTCCTATATATAGAAGGGAGGTTTTTTAATTTGAATTGTCCAAGAATTGTTCATTTATGTAATGTATTGGAGGTTTTCCCCTCGAAGTGGCTTATTTCTAAGGCATTGATATCTCTTTTCTTCTATTTTTGGAGCTTTTCTTCTATGATATCGCATGTGTCCGGATTATAGGGAGATCAATAAGCTCACCATTAAAGATAAATTTCCCATTCCTGTGATTGATGAATTATTGGATGAATTACATGGAGCAATTTATTTTTCCAAGTTGGATCTTCATTCAGGATATCATCAAATTAGAATGAAGACTGAAGATATTCCAAAAACAGCATTTCGAACTCATGAGGGTCATTATGAATTTTTGGTCATGCCTTTTGGCATTACCAATGCACCTTCTACATTTCAAGGGTTGATGAATTCCATTTTCAAACCCTTCCTTAGAAAATTTGTGCTAGTATTTTTGATGATATACTAATCTACAGCAGGTCTTGGAAGGATCATGTTGAACATGTTGACAGGGTGCTCAAACTATTGCAGGAGAAACAATTATATGCAAAAACATCCAAATGTTTCTTTGGAGCACAAGAGGTGGAATATCTGGGTCATATTGTATCTCACGAGGGTGTTAAGGTAGACCCTAACAAAATTAAATCCATTAAGGAATGGAAAGTCCCCACAACCATAAAGCAGCTGCGAGGATTTCTCGGGTTAACAAGGTATTATCGCAAGTTTGTTAAGAATTATGGGAGAATAGCAGCACCTCTAACAACATTATTGAAGAAAGATGCATTTTCATGGACTCCTGAAGCAACTAAGGCCTTTGAACGTCTTAAAGAGGCAATGTGCCTAGCACCTGTCTTAGCTACACCAGACTTCACAAAAACCTTTATTGTGGAATGTGATGCCTCAGGAAATGGAATTGGTGCAGTTTTAATGCAGGAAGGAAGACCCATTGCTTTTGAAAGTCGTCCAATCAAAGGAAAGTATTTACATAAACCTATTTATGAGAAGTAAATGTTTGCAATACTTCATGCACTAAATAAATAGCGAACGTACCTAATGGGAAGACACTTCAAGGTAAAAACTGATCATGATAGTCTTAAACACTTTTTGGAACAAAGAATATCTTCAGAAGAGCAGCAAAAATGGGTCACAAAGATGTTGGGTTATGACTTTGAAATAATATACAAAAAAGGGAAGCTAAATGCTATTGTAGATGCACTCTCAAGAAATAATGAAGAGGTGGAAACATTGCTTTGTGCCATTTCTATTATCCAACAATATTGGATAACCAAAGCAAGAGATGAATGGAAGAAGGATGAAGAAGTGTGGACACTCATTCAAAATTTGCAGCAATATCCTAGTACATCTGATACATTTAGTTGGAAAAATGATTCCTTATGGTACAAAGATCACTTATATCTTTGTAAGAATTCCCAAATAAAACAAAATATTCTTTTGGAATTGCACACTTCTCCTTTAGGAGGACACTCAGGATTTTTAAAAACTCACCACATGGTGAAGAAAGAATTTTTTTGGGATGAACTTAAATTTGATATTCAAAAGTTTGTGGCGGAATGTTTGGTTTTCCAGAAGAATAAAGTTGATACAATTAAGACCCCGGGTCTTCTACAAACTTTATACATTCCAAGTCAACATTGGGAGGATATTTCAATGGATTTTATCACAGGTTTACCTAAGTCGGAAGGAAAGAGTGTCATCATGGTGGTAGTTGATAGAATTACCAAGTATGCACACTTTTGTGCATTATCTCATCCATTTAAATCAAGTACATTTGCTACCACATTTATGAACACAATTCAAAAGCTACATGGAAACCCAAGGATTATTGTGAGTGACAGAGATCCCATATTTACTGGAAATTTTTGGATGTAGTTATTTTCTTGTTTGGGTACTCAATTAGCTCATAACTCATCTTATCATCCTCAATCTGATGGTTAAACTGAGATAGTAAATAAATTTTTGGAAGGATATCTTCGTTGTTTCGTATCTGATAAAAAAACACAATGGGTTAAGTGGTTACCTCACGCAGAATGGTGGTATAACACTTCCTTCCATACTGCAGCAAAAATGACCCCATTTATGGCACTTTATGGATATCATCCACCATCCATCACATCATATTTAAGAGAAAATTCAAAGGTTCAAGCAGTGGAAGATAACATCGAGCATCAAAAAGAAGTTCTCCAACTCTTAAAGGATAACCTGAATTTGGCACAAAATCGAATGAAACAACAAGCAGATCAACATTGCAGTAAGAGAATTTTTGATGTAGGAGACTGGGTATTTTTATGGCTACAACCATACAAACAAATGTCCCTGAAGCAAGCTAAGAAGCATAATAAATTATCGCCAAAGTACTATGGTCCTTACAAGGTGTTGAAAAAGATTGGTACTATGGCATACAAATTGGAGCTTCCTGTTTCTTCATGAGTGCATCCAGTTTTCCATGTTTCATGCTCAAAGTTAGAAGGTTAGTTGCAGGTATTATTATTTCGCCTCAAAAATATCAGCGTAACTCGATGAGGAAGGAAAATTATATTGGAACCCTAAGCGTCACGTAAACAAGAACTCGATACATGACCGACTAATTTCGGTAGAGTATCTCATCAAGTGGAAGAACTTACTCCAAATCAAGACTACATGGGAGGATGAGAATTTATACGTATAATTCCGTAGCTACTCAAGCGTTGAGGAAAAACACTTTTTGAAGGAGAGGGGCATGTTAGGTCCCTATATTACTAGTATAGTCCCTTATTTTTGTTAGTGTAACCCCTTTATTATTATTATTATTGTACCCCGTAACCCCCATATTGTTATTATTGTGCCCTTAAATTATTATTGTTAGGTCGGCTAGGGATTATATCAGGCCCCATGGAATCCTATATATAGAAAGGAGGTTTTGTAATTTGAATCATCCAAGAATTGTTCATTTATGTAATGTATTGGAGGTTTCCCCCTCAAAGTGGCTTATTTCTAAGGCGTTGATATCTCTTTTCTTCTATTTTTGGATCTGGTTTCACAACATAAAGAGTAAGCGACTTATAATTTTTAAAATTTACACAAAGTAAATATTCATGTTGAACTTCGATATAATGTATATTTTTATCTCTATGTACTATATAATGTCGATTTGATTTTGTCAATGAATGTAGAAATTGAAGCAACCAATAAATTTTTTCTTTACAATTCTGAAGTGACACAACTGTGGGTCACATTATAAGAACAAAAGAGGATGAAATGGGATAGTGATAGGAAAGAATTGATATGGTTGAATGGTAGAAGTGTGCCTTATGCCGATCATTTAAAATAAAATATGCCAAAAATATGCCCCAACAGTTGGGTTACTGACCAAGACAGAGAGAAATACGGTTGTTGAGGCAGTAAATCCCCTCCGTGGACAGAGGCGATCCCACTAGCCCAGATCGGGTCTAGCAACAATAAAATCACGCAATTACGTTGGTTCCTAGTTACGAGAAAGGCAAAGATCATGATAAGTAGCCTACCTCAAATCCCACACTATAGTTGTCGAGGAAGAAGCAGTGTTATTCGTCCCTAGCCTGACAAATCACAGTCCTTTCGTTTGCTTTGTCCGGACACCTATACACATGCAGAGAAACGATGACATACAATGTAATACTTAAAGCACGTAACTATATATCAGTCAGAAAGGATATAATTCATTTCATTTCATAAAAGAGTAAACACATGAATGGAACCAAAATCAGAGTCGCTTATATTAATGATGACAAAAAGGGAGATTACAACCAAATGCTCTGATGCTATGATCTTCCTTTGGCGGGTCTTGTAGCGAAGTGCGTATCAATGAATCCTGTCAGGAATTTGGACAAATCTCTCTCTTACAGGGGTCTTCTCAGCTCTGCTTCAATAGTTTCTAGGCTATAGTTTTCCTCCTACAAGTTTAGCTTCCAAGCGTTCAACTAGCTTGCTAATGGAGAGGGAAAGCTTTTATAGATGGAGGAAGGGAAGTTGGGATCCCTATAATCATGGGATAGGCCCTATCTCTTAGGAAGGTTCCATGAGAGGTGGAAAACAACTTCCTATACATGGAGATCCAGAGCCAAACCACTCAACTTCTTCTAATGATTCATTTTGGAGTTTGTTAGAACCAAACTTCCACCATTTATTTTTAAAAAAAATTCCTTAATGGGCTTGGTGCGAGTGAGACACAAGGACAGTGTGCCAATTGGCGCACCCTCTAGTGTGGATTTCCCCCATTGGGGCGAGGGATGAACTGACTAGTCGCGCCAAAGCTAAAACAACTGCTTTTAGGGTTTTCCAGAGGAAATGTTCTTCAAGAGAATTTTTATCCTTAGGCAAGAGGATGTTATGAAGGTGTTTTTAGGACATGTTACTACTCATAGGTCACGGGAATAGTCCTCCAATGTGCGGGACGAGGGATTGCAGGGACGGTGACAAAATATTGTGTAACAGATGCCCCCTAAAGCATGAGGTCCGAGAGAGAGGGAGGGGTGAAATGCTTTATGAGAATGCGCCCAACTGAAAACATTGCCATCGGAAAACTTGCGAAGACAAATACAACTGATATCTTAGATACATGATATGTGGTATGGGCGCAACCATTCATAACAGAGTGTACAAAAACTGGGATCCAAGGTATGGACGCAACCATCCATTAAATAAAGATCAACAAGTAGACTCAGGTATGGTCGCAACCATCCAATCGAATGAGTCATGTAATACATGATAATAATCCACAAATAATCCGCAGCCTGGATGTATATCAGAAAAAATCTAGGGTCTTGTGCTCCACCTCGACCCGAACAAAGTACAAGTTCAAGCATGCGAATATGTGAGCTGAAGTCGAACATGCAAGAAGTTCGTCTGATTACCAGCCAATAATGAAAGCCGTTAATAGACGCGAGAGAAACCACCAATAATGACGATGGCCCTCAAGGTACATGAGGTACAATCCACGGAATGTGAATAGTGAGTTGGCGTCGAACACCCACAGAATCATTTGATCGAAGGTCAATAATGAAAACCTTGTGTCAAATGCGGAGAACCTTCCATTGAGGCATGCAGGCTCCAAGGTACTTGAAGGGAGTCTCTAGACCAACTTCCTAGATAATGAGTTGAAGTCGATAGGAAGTGACCTTGATCAAAGGTGGGCCATAATGTTTCCCAAATCATTGACATGAGATAGAGGGACATAATGTTTGTGAATCAAGATCGAAAGAGAATCAGAGGGAGATTTAAAACTGCAGAGGCCAACTTCCCTTGAACATATCGGCGACACGACATTGGATTTGGAAGTATTTTACATCAAAGGATCTGAAGTCATGGTGACGTGGCAAAGAACAGATGAGCAGTCAAAAGAGATTACCCAAACCCACGGAGGCAAGAAAACAACGAGATGAGATGTCCCGAACCCAAAACGAATGCAGACAAGTGCCATGTTCAAGAGAAACATACTTCCGACACCACTATAATATTAGTTCCATTTCCCCCCACCATTTCTGGCGAGTACCCCAATTATTTTTAAAAACAAGCTTGAAGGGGATAGCATGTGCTTGCGATATAAGTTTTTCCTTCGGACAAATCCATCCTAGTACATTTAGCGAGCCCTAGGAAGGAGGAACTCGAGTAACGTCATTACGACGGAGTCCGATGTCATCAGGTTTTAATGAGTTTGACAAAGGAAGAACTCGGTGTCTTTTCATGTTTAGAGAGTTTGAAAAGACAACGGAAAAGAAAAATACAACAGTCTCTTTTCGTAGATAGTCCCACAGATCTGAAAAGGTAGAAAACTATATCTGAGAGAACCTCCTAGTCTTGATAGGCTAGGGTATTCCTTTTTCGTAAATAATATATCCCAGCCCGAAAAAGGGGTAAAAGTATACTGGATAGATATCGTTTCGCAGCCAATTTAACAAGCTCAAAATGACAAGCGGCTTGGCGATCTTTTCAATTTTAAAGAGTCAGAAAAAAGCTGAAAGGTGACTCCAGTAGTGACTTTTTCGTGTTTTTACCGAGTTCGAAAAAGTATAAAATACAACTCGAGTCGTCATCCTTAATCACACGAAAACCCGTCGCTGCACAAAAAACAAGTGTAAAACCCATTTTTCGACAAAACATAGTGAAATATTGGAAAAACAAGTCTCAAAACCTAAATTTGATTTCGAAAGTTATAAATATGACCAAATAGTAAAAACATATTTACTTTTTACTTTTTACCTCTTGTGTAGAGCGATAGTGGGTTATTTCCCTGCAATATCGCGGTGACAATTGTGGACGATCCAGTGCATCATTCTGAATTCCGTCTTTTCTAGGTAAGAGCCACTTCCATTAGCTATGTTTAAGCCATATTTCATAGCTTTCCATTGTGATTTGTCATCCCTGAGGGGAGGATTTGAAAATTTGGGGATTTCAGGGTTGGTGCGGGTATGAGGCACGGACCCACGCTAATCAAGTTCTTTTTGCAAAGGGGTCGTGCCAGCTGGCGCAATTGTCAGAAAAATAGTTGCGCCAACTGCGCAACCTTATATTCCGATCAAATTTCACAAAAATTGAACCAATCAATTGAATTTTTGAATGCCCAAGGGATCTTATGATGTGCTTATGACCAATTTTATGTAGGTATAAAGCCAAAATGGTGATTGAATGGAAAGAAAGGGAGCACAGTGAAGAAGACGAATTGGAAATGGAGAATGAGCAATGCATGAATGCTCTTCGGAATTACAAATTAAAGAAATTATTCTTAACACCATGTCTCAGGGCTCAGCCCGAATTGTTACAATATTTGATAAGTATTTGGGATGAGAATGAAGAGAAGTTTAGGCTTCGAGATCAAGTAATTGAACTCGAAGTGTTTGATGTCTACTTCATCACTGGATTGTCTCGCAGAGGTCAAGTTCTGACTATGATAGGTACCAGGCCTTCTGGCGAGAAGATGTCGATGGTTATGGATAGAGTGTGCCCAGGCGCACAAACAGGATTAGGTAGTGGCAAAGTTGACATTCACATTATTCCTAACCTAGCACTTACAGTGGTGCTACATACTATTACGTAGGCCACGGGGTCGCAGGCACCGCACGAGGCTACCAAAACACAGATTCTCCTGGCGTCAGAATGTATGAACCCAACAGTATTTGATTGGGCCATAGCCGTAACCATGAATATCAAACGGCAATTGACTAAATGTAAAAATGCCAAACTGAAGCAGTTAGGGTACGGGTCAATCTTTGTATCGTTCATCCTAGAAGGATTGCCTATCTTCTAGGGCCAGGGGGCGATAGTCGCAAATCCACCTTTGAGAGAGCCACGGATGGCTCGATGGGAAGCATTAATGCCCAAGGCAGGGGGCAGCCAACAGATGTCATGGCGGCCTGAATTCTTCGGATGGCTCCGACGATAGTTGATCATCGTAGAGGACTGGCCCTATGCCAGTACTGATTTCACATGAGACCCAGACCTTCCACTCCCAGAAGAAGAGGACTGGGATGAGGAGCTGGGTAAGACTCTTTTTTATTTTATGAATTTTACGATTTTTATGATTTTTTGGTAGACACACATGTTCTAACAACTGATCCTATATGTATGCAGATGTTGGCCCAGAGAGGCCGGCCGAGATGTCACTAATCGCATGGAGGACCCCTCTCGCCTATGACCCTCAAGGTGAGGGGGGCGAGGGGAACGAGCTGGCTCAGAACTTAGAGGGAATCGCCCATCGGATTCCTAATTATGCTCGCCTAGCTGATGTCCCTATGTCTTATCAGAGGCACACCGTAGGGGTGCCTAGTTGCCTTCATTGCTTACTGAGGTGATTGGTGTGGGCAGTAACATGCTACCATGAGCACCATGCTGATTAGTCGCCTAGGATTTTCATATGCATATTTTTGAGAGACATGTTGTCTCCGGATGTAATTAAAACAAACATGTATATTTTTTGGATTTTATATGATGCACATGCTGCAAACATTCGATATATATATATATATATATATATATATATATATATATATATATATATATATATATATATATTTCTGCATGGATCTTTTTCACATATGATGATGTTTTTATACGTTATGCAAATGTCTAATACAATGTTATCTAATGCATTAGTTGCATAATTTGCATAACAACTCACGTTGTCATCCTAGTCACATGAAAACCTGTCGCTGCACAAAAAGCAAGTGTAAAACCCATTTTTTGACAAAACATTGTGAAATATTGGAAAAACAAGTCTCAAAACCTAAATTTGATTTTGAAAGTTATAAATATGACCAAATAGTAAAAACATATTTACTTTTTACTTTTTACCTCTTGTGTAGAGCGATAGTGAGTTATTTCCCTGCGATCTCGCGATGACGATTGTGGACGATCCAGTTCATCATTTTGAATCTCGTCTTTTCCAGGTAAGAGCCGCTTCCATTAGCTATGTTTTAAGCCATATTTCATAGCTTTCCATTGTGATTTGGCATCCCTGAGGGGAGGATTTTCAAATTTATGGCTTCCGGCGTTGGTGCGGATATGAGGCATGGACCCACGCCAATCGAGTTCTTTTTGCAAAGGGGTCGCTCCAGTTGGCGCGACTGTTAGCAAAACAGTCGCGCCAACCGTGCAACCTCATATTCCGCTCAAATTTCACAAAAATTGAACCAATCAATTGAATTTTTGAATGCCCAAAGGATCTTATGATGTGCTTATGACCAATTTGATGCAGGTATAAAGCCACAATGGTGATTGAATGGAAAGAAAGGGAGCACAGTGAAGAAGACAAATTGGCAATGGAGAATGAGCAATGCATGAATGCTCTTCGGAATTGCGGATTAAAGAAATTATTCTTAGCACCATGTCTCAAGGTTCAGCCCAAATTGTTACAATATTTGATAAGTATCTGGGATGAGAATGAAGAGAAGTTTAGGCTTCGAGATCAAGTACTTGAACTCGAAGTGTTTGAAGTCTACTTCATCACTGGATTGTCTCGCAGAGGTCCAGTTCTGACTATGATAGGTACCAGGCCTTCTGGCGAGAAGATGTCGATGGTTATGGATAGAGTGTGCCTAGGGGCACAAACAGGATCAGGTAGTGGAAAAGTTGACATTCACACTGTTCCCGATATAGCACTCAGAGTGGTCCTACATACTATTACGCGGGCCGCGGGGTCGCAGGCATCGCACGAGGCTACCAAAATGTAGCTTCTCCTGGCGTCAGAATGTATGAACCCAATAGTATTTTATTGGGCCACAGCCGTAACCATGAATATCAAATGGCAATTGAATAAATGTAAAAAGGCCAAACTGAAGCAGTTTGGGTATGGGTCAGTCTTGGTATCATTCATCCTAGAATGACTGCCTATCTTCCAAGGCCAAGGGGCGATAGTCCCAGATCCACCTTTGATAGAGCCATGGATGGCTCGATGGGAAGCATTAATGCCCAGGTTAGGGGGCAGCCAACAGATGTCATGGCGGCCTGAATTCTTCGGATGGCTCCGGTTACAGTTGATCATCATAGAGTACTGGCCCCATGCCGGTACTGATTTCATAGGAGACCCAGACCTTCCACTCTCGGAAGGAGAGGACTGGGATGAGGAGTTGGGTAAGACTCTTTTTGATTTTTTGAATTTTATGATTTTTATGATTTTTTGGTATACACGCATGTTCTAACAGCTGATCCTATATGTATGCAGATGTTGGCCCAGAGAGGCCCACCGAGATGTCACCGATCATGTGGAGGACCCCTCTCGCCTATGACCCTCAAGGTGAGGGGGGCGAGGGGAACGAGCTGGTTCAGAACTTAGAGGAAATTTCCTGTGGGATTCTTGATTATGCTTTCCTAGCTGATGTCCCTATGGCTTATTAGAGGCACACCGTAAGGGTTCCTAGTCACCTTCGTCACTTACTGAGGCGATTGATGTGGGAAGTAACATGCTACCATGAGCACCATGCTGATTAGTCGCCTAGGCTTTTCATATGCATATTTTTTAGAGACATGTTGTCTCCGGATATAATTAAAGCAAACATGTATATTTTTTGGATTTTATATGATGCACACACTGCAAACATTTGACATATATATATATATATATATTTCTGCATGGATATTTTTCACATATGATGATGTTTTTATACGTTATGAAAATGTCTAATACAATGTTATCTAACACATTAGTTACATAATCTGCATAACAACTCACATTGTCATCCTAGTCACGCGAAACCCTGTCGCTATACAAAAAGCAAGTGTAAAACCCATTTTTCGACAAAACATAGTGAAATATTGGAAAAAAAAGTCTCAAAACCTAAATTTGATTTCGAAAGTTATAAATATGACCAAATAGTAAAAACATATTTAATTTTTACTTTTTACCTCTTGTGTAGAGCGATAGTGAGTTATTTCCCTGCGATCTCGCGGTGACGATTGTGGACGATCCAATGCATCATTCTGAATCCCGTCTTTTCCAGGTAAGAGCCGCTTCCATTAGCTATGTGTTAGGCCATATTTCATAGCTTTCCATTGTGATTTGGCATCCCTGAGGGGAGGATTTGAAAATTTAGGGCTTCTAGGGTTGGCGCTGGTATGAGGCATGGACCCACGCCAATCGAGTTCTCTTTTCAAAGGGGTTGCGCCAGCTGGCGCGACTGTCAGCAAAACGGTCACGCCAACCGCGCAACCTCATATTCCGCTCAAATTTCACAAAAATTGAACCAATCAATTGAATTTTTGAATGCCCAAGGGATCTTATGATGTGCTTATGACCAATTTGATGCAGGTATAAAGCCATAATAGTGATTGAATGGAAAGAAAGGGAGCACAGTGAAGAAGACAAATTGGCAATGGAGAATGAGCAATGCATGAATGCTCTTCAGAATTGCGGATTAAAGAAATTATTCTTAGCACCATGTCTCAAGGTTCAGCCCAAATTGTTACAATATTTGATAAGTATCTGGGATGAGAATGAAGAGAAGTTTAGGCTTCGAGATCAAGTACTTGAACTCGAAGTGTTTGATTTCTACTTCATCACTGGATTGTCTCGCAGAGGTCCAGTTCCGACTATGAAAAGTACCAGGCCTTCTGGCGAGAAGATGTCGATGGTTATGGATAGAGTGTGCCTAGGGGCACAAACAGGATCAGGTAGTGGCAAAGTTGACATTCACACTGTTCCGATCTAGCACTCAGAGTGGTGCTACATACTATTACGCGGGCCGCGGGGTCGCAGGCATCGCACGAGGCTACCAAAACACAACTTCTCCTAGTGTCAGAATGTATGAACCCAAAAGTATTTGATTGGGCCACAGTCGTAACCATGAATATCAAACGGAAATTCACTAAATGTAAAAAGGCCAAACTGAAGCAGTTTGGGTACGGGTAATCTGGTATCGTTCATCCTAGAAGGATTGCCTATCTTCCGGGGCCAGGGGGCGATAGTCGCAGATCCACCTTTGAGAGAGCCACGAATGGCTCGATGGGAAGCATTAATGCCCAGGGCAAGGGGCAGCCAACAGATGTCATGGTGCCCTGAATTCTTCAAATGGCTCCAGTGACAGTTGATCGTTGTAGAGGACTAGCCCTATGCTGGTACTGATTTCACAGGAGACCCAGACCTTCCACTCCCGGAAGGATAGGACTGGGATGAGGAGATGGGTAAGACTCTTTTTTATTTTATGAATTTTATGATTTTTTGGTAGACATGCATTTTCTAACAGCTGATCCTATATGTATGCAGATGTTGGCCCAAAGAGGCCCGCCAGGATGTCACCGATCACGTAGAGGACCCCTCTCGCCTATGACCCTCAAGGTGAGGGGGGTGAGGGGAATGAGATGGTTCAGAACTTAGAGGGAATCGCCCGTGGGATTCTTGATTATGCTCGCCTAGCTTATGTCCCTATGGCTTATCAGAGGCACACCGTAGGGGTGCCTAGTCGCCTTCATCGCTTACTGAGGCGATTGGTGCGGGCAGTAACATGCTACCATGAGAACCATGCTAATTAGTCGCCTAGGCTTTTCATATGCATATTTTTGAGAGACATGTTGTCTTCAGATGTAATTAAAACAAACATGTATATTTTTTTGATTTTATATGATGCACGCGCTGCAAACATTCGAAATATATATATATATATATATATATATATATATATATATATATATATATATATACTTCTGCATGGATATTTTTCACATATGATGATGTTTTTATACGTTACGCAAATGTCTAATACAATGTTATCTAATGCATTAGTTACATAATATGCATAACAAACGACCCAATGGAAAAGTTAAAAGTTCACAAAGTGCATCACACCAACATATTTTATTTTTACACAAGCTTAAAAGCACAAATGTAAAATATGCTTGAAATGACAAGGAAAAACGGGCATGCCCCCAGCATGGTGTCTCAATTCGAGGTACAGGCCCCCCAAGATTCAGTGCATAGGCAAAGAAAATGTAGTGAAGGTTCAAATCACGAGATTGAGATCATATCAAGGAGTCGAACAGGATCATGTTTCATTATTTTAACGAGGTTGACACACTTAAAAGAACTATCCTCAAAGCGACTTGTTTCAATGTTTATGGAGCTTGACACAAGAAGAGGAACTATGCTCTGACGAGCTCAAAGTAGCAGGTTCAAGAGGGGGATAACCGGATACAAAACGCTCGAGACAATTAGAGATCGCCCCCAAGCCAGGCATGAACAAGGAACGATGATTTCCATCGCTCCATGACAGATCTTCGAGAGACATTGTCTCCATGATAGCTTCGTTAGATGGAAAAAATTCTCTCAAAGGATCAGACGAATCTGCATCGCCGAGCCAAGGGGATTGGGAATAAACGTCAAGAGTCATGCTCAAAGGAGCATTACCAGCAAGAGGAGAATATGATGTGGCAAAAATGTCACAATAATTGATTTCAACTCGGGTCAGAGGCATCGATTCTCCAAAAGAGGCAACCTATTCAAGAGAAGGGATGATCCATGGGTCATTCGACCTAGAGAACATATTGACTTGAATAGTGTTCGGTGGTGGAATGGGAAAAATACCCATGAGAATGGGTTCCTTGAAAAGACCAGGTCCTATACTGTTAGGGGGATTAGGGATTTGATCCACATACGGTACATTATTCTCGGAGGATGAGGTGAAGAAATACAACTGATCGATAGTAATAATATTTCCCTCATGCGGAAATTTCAAAAGCCGAAAGAGGGTGGACAGAACGCACAACATGGCAAGGGTCCAACTGCGACCGAGTAGAAGATTGTAGTTGAGTTTGGCATCAACCACTTCCACTTCGACGTTGACTGTCTTACCTTGTAATGTAATCGATAGACTCGCGAGAACACCCAAGGGTTTTGATTCCCTTCCATCGAATGCCTCGAGGGCATTGGGAGATGAAGTGAGGGCCAGAGAGCCGATGGCCTTCCAGCAAGCAGATGACATAATGCAGGTAGAGGCACCTTCATCCACAACCGCTCTGTGAATGTTGAGGCTGTTGATACCAACTTGTATAACAAGGGCGATTTGATGTGGATGTTGGGGAACAAAATTCTCTAGATCGAAGGAGAGAAGGCTAGAATTGGTAGGATCAATTCTGCTGATTGCAGATAAAAAAGCTTTCCGTTGAGACGGAAAACTCTGAAGAACTTCCAACACAGACATCGCGGAAGGCGCCTGTGCCAAATCCTCAACAATTTTGTAATGCTAATCAGCACGGGCATTTGGATTATAGGAATATTTTCAGAGAACACCTTTGGAAGGTGGTCGTACAACAGGTTCAGTGCTGGGCCTTTCAATTTCAAGGGGACCAGAGGTAGGTGGGGGAGGAGGGCCATCAAAAACTTCCTTTCCAGCTACCTCACGTAGTCTGGTGTAATCCTTCAATTGAGTGGCAATAGAAACAGGTGTATCACCATTGATCATGAAAACCTGAGACCCAAACAGTGCAGAAGGTGAAGGCTGTATTGAGCCCCAAAGATGTCCTTCTCTTTCACCAAATTTCACTTCATTTCCTTTGTCCTTTATCAGTTGCAGGCTTACAAGATCAATAGGATTAATTAAATTCACTTTAGGAATGCATATAATGACTGACTTGCTATATTTTTGTGGTTTTGTTGTTGTAGTAATTTTTTACTAGACTCAGCTACAAAATGCAGCCATTCTGTAGCTAGTCGCCTATTCCGCAACTATCTTCATGTTCACACAGGTTACAGGTGTCAGTTTAAGAAAAAATGCATATGGTTGAATTCCAGACCTCATCTACATCCTTCCTTTTCCTCTACGAAGTCTAAGAAAAAATCTCCAAGTGGCTATGCACGTGGAAGAAATCAAAACTAAGAGGTAGACTTCTTCCGGGACAAGAACTCTACAGATGTCTTCAGCAAAAGTACGAGGCTTCCACAAGAGTTCTAATTTGATTTTAATTGGGAAAGACACTTATCCCTATTTCTTCTCAAGGGTAGTTATGTATTTCTCTTATAATAATGACTCAGGAGACCGAAAGACAGTTAGCTAGATTGATGTTTTATTGTTAAGATTGTCCAAGACCATAATACTCTGTTTTTGAAGCATTTCCTTTAATGAAAGAAGAGCAGCTTTAATACATGATCTAAGGAAATCTTGAGTAGATTCGTGTGCTAATCTGGTGGTAGAGGGCCCCTACTGCCCGAGAAGCTCTGTGCATATTGTTTAGATAAGTAACTTTAGCTCTGTTTCATTCCTAATTTAAGCAGTTTTCTGGACTTTATGTTTTATGCTCACCTACATTAGATGTTACAGCCAGTCTTGTTCTTATGAATTGTTCCAAAATATCACTAACACTGAATGAGATATAGTTGTATTATTTTAGATATTAGTTGCATTTTAGTTCAGCTGTAATACTCCGGAGGTTAATTGCACTCTAGTTCAGCTCTGTTCATTGTATTTCAAGTTTGATTGATTGCATTCTAGTTCAGTTCTGTTTAATGTATTTTAAGATTTATTAGCTAGTTGTATGCTAGTTCTGTTAGATTAGACTTAAAGGCCTTCATTATTTACAAAATATTCTTGTTCTTAATCTCTACTAATACATTATTATCATAGGAACAAGAATTGGTAATGTCATTTTGAAGTCTTTACTGTTCTGCCATTTCTCATAATTTCACAAACTGCCTTTTTCCAAAACTGTTCCAAAATATTTCTAATACTTGAATGAGGCTTAACAGTGATATTTTGAGTTGCTGAATAGATTAATTTTAGTGTCATAAGTTAATTTAGAGTAGGGTTTCTTACTATGTTGCAGATACTCTCTTATAAATGTGTTCCAACAAATTTCTAACCAAAGATGAGATTTTCTCTGTGATTTTGTAAGTTTTTGTTTGCTTAGAAGAACCTCATTGCATTAAACTTATCCTTTTCTCTAGTTGTGCCAACATACTTCTAATGAAATGAATTGGATTGAGTCTATGTTATGAGTTATTTTTCTTGTCAAGTTTTGCAATTTGTAAGTTAGCATTCTCTGTTCTTAGGTGTCATACATAGTCTAGATTTTACTTTGTTTTTAGAGTGACTAATAAATTATCTTTGCCAAACAACTTACTTTCCTCTTAGCATAAAAAAAAAAACCCAAAAACACTAGAAAAACACTAAATACAACGAAGTAGGAAGCGGATACCTAGGCACATATAGTGCACTTCACTTCAACAGTTTACTAGCCCTGGTTGACAATTTATGACATCAACGTAGGAACACTAGGTTGAGCAGACAGGCTGCTCGATCATCTAGGTATGCTGAGATGGAAATGGTTCCTTAAGAACTACCGGAGTCCCCTTAGAGCCCTTAAGAAGTTTACTAACCTCGGATCATCGAGGACAATCTTTTGTGTAGTGGTCTTCATCACATATCAGGCAAGGGTATTTCGGGTTACGTTGCGAACCATCCTCAACATGTGGTTTGGATGATTCTAGTGTTGGGGAATCATATTTGGCTTTTCCTTTGCCCTTCTTCTTCCCTTTGGAAGTATTGTTCGCAGGATTAGCCTGAACGACATTGACCTTCGCGGTCTTATCAGAATCTGGGGTAGCGGGAGGAGAAGAATTATTGGAAGAATTCACTTTCTGCTTCCCATTGGAAGACTTATGAGAAGTCTGAGAGATGGAACCAATGACACCATCTACTGATGGAGTAGCCAGCGCTTTAGAGGTCCCTGGATGAGGGGCATCAATCAAGATGTCATATAACGTGCCGGACTGAGAGTACAGTAAATCGAGGTACTGGGCACGAGAAATGGCTTGTTCCTCGGTTACACATGCCCCCATAGCAATGTCCTGTGCAATATTGTTGATAAAGGAGGTAGTGAACTAGTGAGTTAGAAGCTGATCAGGAATGTCAAACTTGATCAAACGACGATGATGTCTCCACTTGTGAATGTGATCTGAAATATGAGTGGCTTTGTCCTATTTCAGAGATGTCAAGAGATGCGTCCCGACTTCATAATGAACTGGTAACTGGAAATTTGTCAGGAATGCCATGGATAGAGTATTAAAATCTTGAAAAATACAGCGGGGAAGCTCTATATACCATTTAGTGGTAGCATCGGTAAGAGTGTGCGGGAAAAGACGTAGACGAATTGAGTCATCTATCCAAGAATTCGAAGAATACCATAAGTGGTATGTCATGACATGTGCTTGGGGGTCTTCACCAGATTTACCCTCAAAATTAGGATAGTCACTAGGCACCTTCATCGGAACCGGAGGCCAATATGGATTATGAAGAATCGGATCATTGGTCAACTTGGATATGTCCGGTAACTCCAACATGGTGAGAAAAGGTAACTGAGGATTAAAAGGCATGCTAGGTCCTCGATAAGGACATGTACCTGTACTCCGTCTTGGTTGAGCATAAATCTGCCCCCACTAGTTCTGTCCTGAAGGATTCTGACCATAGGGGGTATAAGCCGAATAATGAGGTTGGTATGGCGGCTGATAACCAGGATATGGGGGTTGATAACCAGGGTACTGGCTCTGATTATACGTGGTCCTCGTTTGAGCAGTGTATGGATTTGACTATGGAGTATAAGTACAGCCTGACTGTTGAAGGTAATAACCAGAACCTTGGGGCAGGTTGTAAATCGGTTGAGACTGACCTTGAAGGTAATAACCACCCTGGGGTCGAATGGGCTGCTGATAAGTGGGACCTTGATGAGCCTGATAATTTGGGCGCACAGGTGGATTCGGCTGTGGCATAGAATAGATCGGCTGCTGAGTAGGGTTAACAGGTTGTGTAGGTTGTCCTGGTTGAACAGGTTGACCTGGCTGTGTAGGTTGACCTAGCTGTGCAGGTTGACCTGGCTGAATAGGTTGTCCTAGTTGAACAGGTTGACCTGATGGCAAGAGAGGGCCAAGTTGCACCTGATAACTAGGTTGACCTGTGACAGGACCATAAGATTGCCCTTGTTGTGAAACATTTTGACCAATTGGAAAATGAGGTTGCTGAGGTTGCACCAAAGTTTGAGAAGGATGGGTTTTCCCCCTAGGACCGTATGGTGGTCCCGGTTGATACCTCGGTTGCCCTGTCGGTCCTTGAGGTTGCCCTGGTTGGACCACAGGGTGAGGCTGCAGAGGTTGACCTTGAGGATTGTAAGACTACCTTTGCGGACCGTAAAACAATCCATGCTGGCCCGAAGGTTTTCCCTGTAAGGTTTGTCCTTGCGGGTCGTATAGATAACCTGGCTAGGCCAAAGGTTGTCCTGATTGATTAGAAGGTTGCCTAGCATGGGCAGATAGAAAACTGTTAATATACTGATAAGCCTTAGGAGCAGGAAAACGAAGGGGGTTTCCTTGTTCATCATATCGATATGGAAATACGTAAATCGGGGCACCATCCAGTCCATAATGGGAAAAGTAAAGACGATTAAGGTCTTGAGAGGACGGACCAAGTTCGGAGTTCGATGGCTGTAAAGACAACCGATACTCCTCAGGAGAAATATTCTCATGAATGTTAGAAGCTATGTAAATGTCTTCAGGAACTAATGAAGTCCTGGTTGACTGAGTAGTGACAACAGGCATAGACACAGCCACGCAGACAGTAGGTCTAACAGGTGCTGATGTGACGAAACGAGATGCCGTGAGTGGTGTCGATGGTGACATCCCTAACGAGGGAATAGTCAGATTCGTGGATGGAGTCGATATTCCCATAGAAGCAATATCGGCCATGACCTAACTTAAAGACCAATATCCAGCTGGGAGCATTGGACCGGGTGAAGACATAACAAAAGGTTTGGGGATGTCTTTAGGAAACAACTTGTAATCTTCACCAGAAGTAGGAATTCCCTCACTAGGAGAAGGACTGGATGAGTCCATATCTGACCCTGCCGTGAGATCTTCTAAAAGACGACGGGGACTAGGAGGTATGACAACAGCCAAAAAGGGTGATCCTGATGTAAGAGGAGGGAAGTTTTCCCCTACTCCAAATCCAAACCAAGCATTGGACAAGGGCCAATTGAAGTCAACTGGTCCTCCAAAGGGAAGTTCCGATATAACCGATCCCCCATTGGGAAACTCAGATACAATGGGATGCTGATACTTAACAGAGGACTGGGAGACCTCTTATGAATCATCTGTGTAAGGAATACCAATAGACGAAACTGACGGTTCCTCCACTGTGACTATAGCAAAAAAGAGGAAGAGATTGCAAAACAAAAATGCACGGGCAAAACCAAGGCAAACAAAAATAGGCCAAAAAAACAATATATAAATGGGCATGTGATCGTAGATGATTAATTTTACCACATTGAAACTGGAAAATTTTACTGTTTCATGTTTTAAGAGTCTAGAAACAAGTAAAAGATGACTCTATCACTTTTATTTTGGAAACAAGCATGAAAGGACAAGCGCTTGAAGATATTTTCAAATTTAATGAGTCAGTAAAGATCAAAATGACTGCTATGGTAATCTAGGTAAATGGGTGTACTAGATATCCGTGAACTGCCATATACACCTTGGTAAAAATTAAAGAGAAATCAACCAAGGACTTGACGTACGTGCAGGTAATCTTTTCAAATGTTGTGTCCAATGTATCACGAGTAAAAGGCGGCAAACTCGGCTTCCTATAGATAAAGGATTGCAACCTAATTGGGTCTCCCTTTATATATGCGACGGTACGGGGAGCACAAGTCCATACTAGCGTTGTCTGTAACTAGATGGTGAGCGACAGCTGCTAGGCTTAAAGACACCAGAACACGTCTCTACCTTAGACTACTAGATATTCCGTTAATGTTTCAATGTTGCCTTATGTTAATTCAGTAAATTTTAAATTTGATCTTCAAATTACGTTTGAATTTCAGGCCCTATCGAATGTTGGATCTCATAAAACCTCTAAATGCACACTACATGCCACAAAATATCACTTTGTTCAATGAAGAGCTATCTACGGGAGAGTTGAGAGCTTTTCAAATAACAACAAAATGAGCACAAAAACATCCACTACTGTCTCTAATGCAAGCTAATGAAAGTAGAAAACTTCTCTCTAGAGTTATATAACACTAATAATGTGAAAGAGCTTTCAATTTTCATGATGCCAAACTGAATGCAAAAGATCTTGTTTTTGTATTTTTCAACATATAAGAGAAAATGCACTAAATGAAAGAAAAAACTAATGAAAACATAAATTTGAGGAACGACAAGGAAAGAGCTAAAACAAACAAGTTCACTCAATCCAAATGCATACAAGCAAGACTCAAACTGATGACAAAATCCTTCAGAACAGAGAAGAATCTCGAAAAAGACTCACACAAACCATGTAATCTAGGCTTGGAGCGACACAAAGCGAAACTGAATGAAAGAGAAAACAATCACTCAACTAACGCGATGACACAATGGAATCCAGAAAAACGAATGCAAAGAAGTGAAAATGAAGTCGACTAGGAACGCAAGGACCTAAAACTTCCACGGGAGGCTCAACACACTGAAGCACCTAGAAGCCCTAGGGCTAGAATGCAAAACTGATAGTAAAGGGCAAACAACCAGAGGACAAGGGCCAAACACAGTCAACAATGACTTCAAGGCACTCAATCAATCATTAATCTGACACCACGACCAAGACTCAAGCTCATAGAGCCCAAAAGGTTAAACCCCTTTTCAACACTCTAAACAAGAGTTAAGCACGTTTGGTCGCGTAATCACAAAGTGAGGATTGGCGTGGGGGCCTAACTAGCAACAAGCGCCAGTTAGCGTGACTATCAGGCGCTAAACCGTGCCAATCGAGTTTACTATGGGAAAAAGATGAAAAAGGACAAACAGAGGCTTGATCTGGTCTTTTGGGGGCTAAACAGGGGTTTGACACCAAGGGAGGTGAACCAGAAGAGAAAATAAATCAATCAAAAGCCAAAAAAAAAAACCCAAACGGAAGGAGGACTAACTCCCACTGATTCCCTAGTGGAGTCGCCAAAATTGTTGAGGTGGTAAATCCCCTCTGCGGACAGAGGCGATCCCACTAGCCCAGATCAGGTCTAGCAACAATCAAATCACGCAATGACGTTGGTTCCTAGTTACAAGAAAGACAAAGATCGCGATAAGTGACCTACCTCAAATCCCATGTTGTTGTTGTCGAAGAAGAAGCGGTGCTCTTCGTCCCTTGCCCGACAGATCACAGTCCTTCTGTTTGCTTCATCTGGACACCTGTACACATGCAGAGAAATGACGACATACAACGTAATACTTAAAGCACGTAATTATATATCAGTCAGAGAGGATATAATTCATTGCATTTCATAAAAGAGTAAACACATGAATGGAACCAAAATCAGAGTCGCTTATATTAATGATGACAAAAAAGGAGATTACAACCAAATGCTCTGACGCTATGATCTCCCTTCGGTGGGGCTTGCAGCGGAGCGCGTCTCAAAGAAGCCTATCGGGAATTTGGACAAAGCTCTTCAAGGTGGGTCTGGGGCTCGCTTCTGGCTTGCCCGGCCATAGTTTTCTCCACAAGTTCAGCTTCCACATTTAGCTAGCTTGCTAACAGAGAGGGCAAGCTTTTATAGATGGAGGAAGGGAAGTTGGGATCCCTATAATCATGGGATAGGCCCTATCTCTTAGGAAGGTTCCATGAGAGGTGGAAAACCACTTCCTATACATGGAGATCTGGAGCCAAACCACTCAACTTCTTCTGATGATTCATTCTGGAGTTTGTTAGAACCAAAATTCCGCCATTTATTTAAAAAAAAAATCCTTAATGGGCTTGGCATGAGTGAGACACAGGGACAGTGCACCAATTGGCGCTTCCTCTAGTGTGGATTTCCCCCATTGGCACGAGGGATGAACTAACTAGTCGCGCCAAGGCTAAAACACCTGTTTTTAGGGTTTTCCAGAGGAAATGTTCTTCTAGAGAATTTTTATCCTTAGGAAGGAGGATGTTATGAAGGTGTTTTCAGGACATGTTACTACTCACAGGTCACGGGAATAGTCCTCCAATGTGCGGGATGAGGGATTGCAGGGACGGTGACAAAATACTGTGTAACAATGGTGCAACTAGTCATTACCCACGTGCTAAAGAGGATGCACCAAACATAGGGATTGGGTGCAACAACTCGGTAATAATTTATTTAATTTATATGTACATTTGAAAATTAATAATGCACCTTTCAAATGTAATTAAATCTATATTTCATATTTTAACTATTGGGTTGTTTTTTTTTTTTGTACTAGGAGAATCGACAATGACATCGGTATTGTACTCGCGTGACACGGGGCCGAATCCTGCTGGCTACCACTATAATCCTAGGAGGAACTGCTGAGCCTGCCACAACAGTCCTCGGGTTAACCGGGACTTGAACTCTGACCTGCACATCGGCACGGACGCCTTACCAGTGCATCCGCTAGCCACTAGACCAAACCCTGACGGGCTTAACTATTGGGTTGTTATAAGACACATGACACTGTGATTTTTTTAACTTTTTTATAATAGGTGCATTTTTTCCCATATATGTAGGCATATGGACACCATTTTCACACAGAAAATGTCGATGCTGGAAAAATCACACAAGACTATGGAGTGGAAGTTGAGTTCGATCAATCTAGTCGATCTAGCCACCATGATCAAAACCTAGTACAAGGGACATTAGGTTACGTTGGAAAGATACAATAGATCATTGAAGTGGATTTCTTTTCTTTCCAATGTGTTATTTTTAGGTGCAAGTGGTGGGACACCTTTGATCAGAGTAATATAAAGGAATATCGCAATAGTAGGTTGATATGTATCAAATCTAGAAAGATGTGGGATGAAGCTAAGGAGCCCTATGTTCTCCCCAAACAATGCAACCAGGTGTTTTTTACCCAGATGTATTGGATAGGGATTGGTGGTTCGTATTGAGACATGACTCTAGATCAAAACATATTTTTGAGAACAATAGTGTTATCATGCCATGCAAGCTAGAAGATAATGAGGGTGATCATGAGAACCGAGAGTGATATGGTACATGTGTTTTTTCATCAATATTTATACTTTTTAAGATGGGTTTTTCGAAACATTATAATATGTATTTTGAATTAATTGGTAATTTGCATTGTGTTAATGTTAAAATCAATATTTCACTTGATAATTTGCAATTATCTTGATCTAAAAAAAAATGGCGTACTGTATAAAGTTTTTTTTTTTTTTGTATGTAAGATTATAATAAAATAATGATAATTCTTAAGTACATGAATTTATTTGCATGATTTCATAAACTTTATTATGTTACAAAAATTCATATTATTCTAGAGTTATTATTTTACAATTATTTAAAATTTTGCAAATTTACAAATTTAAAATTTTTAATAAAATCATTTCACATTAATACAATTAATATTTTCACATTAATACAATTAAAATTTTACAAATATTTTACATACAATTACAATTAAAATTAGAATTAGAATTAGAATTTTACAATTTCACACAATTACAATTAAAATTATAGCTACAATTTTAGAATTATACATACAATCATTTCATAGTAATACAATTAAAATTTTACAAATACTTTACATAGAATTAGAATTAGGATTAGAATTAGAATTAGAATTTTACAATTTCACATACAATTACAATTACAATTACAATTTTAGAATTTTACATACAGTTAGATTTACAATTACATTTTTACAATTTTACATATATACAATATAAATTATAATTATAACAATCATTTCACAATAAATTAAATATTACAATTACAATTAAAATTTTACAAATATTTTACATACAATTACAATTAAAATTACAATTACAAATAAAACTACAATTATAGAATTTCACATACAATTATATATATATATTTTTGGGTAAGTTAGGCTATTCTATATTAATTCAAGAAAAGAAATATTACATATGCTACAGATGGGGTTGGCAAGCTGTGCTTAACCAATCCCCACCTTAGTTGCTCGGTTTCGGGGCTACCTCCGTGGAGGAAACCAACTTGGACAGTTCTTGAGATACGAAATTACAAAATGCACAACCGTGCTAAAGTATCTAGAAATTACAAAATAAGCAAAAACAAGGGTATAGCTTGAAATTCCCTGGTGGTAGCATGCTTGAAGAAAACCAAGGAAGAGCTGAGCTACTTTGCAGTACTCAATATTCTTCTTCATCATCACTAATAGGGACTTCCTCCTCTATGGGGCATGTGTAAGCCTGCGCAGCCACTTCCTTAGAATCTGCTGCTGGAAACCTGGGTTTGGGGACAGGTGCGAAGAGTATGGGGTACTCCGGATCCTCAGCGTCTGGAATGCGCGTCCAAGTGCCTTCAGCATCCATAACCTAGACATCAGATTCATCGTCTTCCTCCACTTGAACCAGCAACATATCAGTCTTGCAAGGCTGGGGTGTGCCTGGTGCACTATGGTAGACTTCCGGGGGCTGCTCCTACCTCTGTGCATAGCTTTCACTGGAAATTATTCCTCCTGCTTAGGATCGGGGCGTTGTCTTGAAAAAATGCCAAAGGAGGAGCCTTTCACAGACTCCAAATAATTTTCCTCTCCATGGGGTAACGTCTGGGGGGAGCCCCTCGCTGTCCACCTCGGATGGTTCTTTGGCACGATCTGGGAGCCATTTCACTATGAGGCAAGGGAGAGGCTTCAAATAATGGGTGTGCAGTAGGGGGACAGAGAATATCGAAGTCAAGGGGAGTGGAAGGGACAAGAATGAAATGCGCAGACTGGGTAGTCGCAGGCCAGAGGCGTCTGCACAACACAATGATAGGCAGAGGGCTATGCAGTGGGATGGAGTCGAGGGGGGTGCCAAAGTAGAGTCAAAAGGAAAGATAGAGGAAAATTACAGTGAGTAACCCAGAGTTGAGGGCTCATGCTTATATATGGTCTTGGACACATGCGAGGGGGGTGCTAATGAGCAAGCCTCGCACACAGATGCGTACCATAACCAATTTCCTGAGTAAGCTCGAGGGAAGAGTGATGGCTGATAGTCAGTTCAGTCCTGTTAATCATTCCTGATGATGGCAGTAGAAGGGTACCATGGAGAGGGTAGTACTGTACTCAACGTCTCATGCTCATGCCTTATCCTGTTTGTCTCGTGCGGATGGCTAACGATTTGCGGATTCATAGCAGGTGAGGCTCTGCGTAGAATATCTCTGTCCTCAAGGGTATGTGAGAGATTATTATGATTCGTTCGAGTTATGTCACCCGCATCTGGGGGACATACAGTTAGAATTAAAAATATTACAATTTTACAGTATCATGATCATTTAATATTAAATTAATTAATAAACATCACGATCATGATAACCATAATACAAACATCATATTCGAGTAAAAAACACATTCAAATTCGCTAACATCATCGTGATCATGATCATCTAACAAAACACAATTAGCATTGTATAACATCATCACAACACAAACATCAAATATACATATGATGTGAAATAACTACTATCACATACACATCTATCTGCAAGCTGCACATTAAATGAACATATATAACATGAACTAACAATATACACATCATGATGATTACCAACATGTAAATTAAGTACAACTACAACATGGAGATAAAATACATGGACCATATATATATAATGTAAAAAACATAAAACTGTAATATAAATGTCATATATCAACTGGTGGTACATCATCAATAGCAGTACTAGTCGAGGCCTGCTCAGTCAATGGTGCAGCCTCGACAAGCTCAGATACATGTTGATCATTACATGCCTACTGATCTGGTACTGGTGCCTCATGCTGATCAGGATCAACGTCTATCGGCTACTCATCGTGATGAATCGACATGGTCGATGGTCCAGCCTGCTCATGATAACAAGTACTGTTGGATGTTGTATGCTGCTGACTTGAAGTGGCCGATGGTCCAGCCTGCTCTCCATGATGACTGATGTTCGATGCTAGTGGAGGTTGCTCATCTCACACGACGCGAGGTGAACGATGAACGCTCCCCTGATCGTGATCATCCGATGATGCATCGCTGCTCGTGGACTGTCGATCATGTGCTGTGTCTCGACCACGCCTATAACATGCAAGGGTCCTCCCTAGTAGTGTAACTAAGGTCGTAGTTCCTACGACATGCTGCATCAGGCTGTACATGTTACGCGCCATGCCTCTCCACATATGTACCAGCCCACCATCGGCCTGTATGTCTCTCATAGTAGCGGGCCTGACTCCTTCCTCAAAAATCATTGCACAAATTTGGTCATCCAACTCCATCCTCAATCTGCTATCAAGCCTACCACACCTAGAAAAAGGTGGTACCGGTGCACCAACAGGAGCAAGTCTCTATGCACTGGCCTCATGATCCTTGGCATCTGGCATATCCTAATCATCATTAGGATCCACATCTGGATCATTTGGCGGCGTTGGCATGTCCTCGCCATCAAAAGACCCAATGTCTGCAAAATATATACAAGTACACGACAATAATTAGACAATTTCATTACATAATTTAATAAAAACAAGTTAAAGAACATGTTAGAATAAATTTAAATAAAACAGTAATATTACCTCTATCAGCTGGCGACTCATCATCTGTGAAGAGGATGTTGGCACACCCTCGCCAATCCAAACCAACATAAGGACAGGGGACCATAACGAAGGGATGATTGTCAACACTGGCTAGCAACTCCAGTGCATCATGCGATATCCTCGCAGAAAACTCAGTCTCGCTCCTCTTGGGCATCATCTGTCTCCACATGTGCATTCGTGCATCTAACATTGGCCTACGAGGCTGCCAAAAAAAAGTAGGCCTCATCTTTGGAAACCTCTCAAAAAATAAACAAAAAATATCTGAAGAGAAAGGGAAGTTGACCCTCCCTTGTGCATGAGCACAACATCTATCTAAGACTGTATAGAACTGCCGCAAAAAAATGGCAGATCACCTAACAAGTCGTGGCTCCTGTACTATAGAATCAACATAATATAGAAGTGGGAAACTAATGTGTTTCCTGTCGCTGGTGTTGTGTGAAATGGTCGAAATCAGAAGTGACAGGCACCTCACCTCCTCACTACCAAATGCAAAAATACATAACTGACCTCCGGAGACCTGAAAATCTGAAGGAGACAATATATCTGTGCTAGTGTATCTTTGGGAGTACACCAACTGACTCCTTGCTTCATAACCAACTAGAACCTCTAGGAACGAGGGAAAATCCACCCCTCTCCTCGATAGCCCTATAATGAAAAATATGTCTTCCTCAATGGGCGCATACCACTGGTTAGGACCGACCCGGAAAACCTGTAGGTGGGCATTTGACCTGCGGATAAGATGTTAGAAAAACAAACCATGGCCCTTTAGGGAAGTAGCCTCATCATAAAACTTGAGGAGGCCTACCTGCCTTAGGAGCCCCTAGGTACCTATTGTAATAGGGCGAGGGTACACATCTCTCTCCCTCTCTCGTGCCTCCCACAGGAAAACCATGTTATAATGGTCTACTTGTTGTTGCTGTTGTTCCCTCTCTTCTCTCCTTTCACGTCTTTGAATGATTGACATATTAAATACAATTTTTTTACTAAATGAGACATGTATTTAGGAATATACATATATAATTTTTTTGGAAAAAAAACAGTCGGTGCGCAACACAAAACAAGCATGCATCGGTCTTGGTGCGTCTTTTGTTGTCATGCACTAGAGGTGGTGCACTAGAAAATTTTCAATGCATCGGAGGCAGTGCACCTGAAAATTTTCAGCGCACCGCTCTCCTATCATTGTTCATAAGTAAACGGTATGGTGGTATAACAGACCACACCGTTGACTATGGACCAGTGTGAAATCATTACATAGTCAATGGTGCAGTCTTTTACCAGGTTGCACATTGGCCAGGTATTCAAATACTGAGAGTGTAACGGCTTGACAAATTACACCTTTTCCTGGGAGGATATTTCAGTCAATGCACCACATTGCCGCTATTTCACAAGGTCAACGGTGTGGCTGGGTAACTGACCACACCACACCTTTTTTAAATTTTAAAATAACATGGCAATCCTTTCGATACCACCCCGGAACTAGTGCAGATACCATTAGCACCGGTTGCGGTACGGCCTGTAAATTTACAGGCAGCACATGGCTGGTGCGAGCCAAACAGCTTGAGCACATTGTGCGCCAAATTTTTTTTATTTTTTTTAAATGGTTAATTTTAAGCTAATTTACAATTCTAATCTGCTAAAAGGCTTAATTATGGAAAAACAAGAAAAATACTTGTATGTTTGGTCGTCGAGGAGGCATATTGGGTGTAGAATTTGAAAAAGTATTTTTTCCCACCGTTTTGCAAAATTAAAAATGGAGATTTGTGGGAAATGCATAGCAGTAGTGCATAAAATGGGTGCAATGGGAGCACCGATGTCAAGGCAGCTCAGACAAGGATAAGTTGCACCGGTGCTTGAGAGCTCTGGAGCACTGAAAAGTGAAAAATGTGGTTTTTTGGCAGTAATTTTTTTTTTTATTTAACCATGTTCTGGTGCATAGGGTTTTATAGGCGCACCGGTGCGGTTTCTTAAGATTTTCCTAGGTGGTTTCAGTTTTGGCGCGGGGTTTTAGGTCGCACGGTCACCCGGAGAACGTTTATGCATGTGGTGCACTACATTAATAGTACACCAGACAAGTTTGTATGGAGCGCACGGTGTACGGGTGTGCCCCGATGTTTGTGCGCACCGATTGCTTTGTCTTGTTGAACGCAGGTCAACGGTTTGGGATGATAAAAGCACTGCCCAGACAGCTCGCCCAAAAACATCCACCCCGCTTGACCTCATCTAGTAACCTCCTCACATAAATGGATGTTTGGGGTATTTTTATAAGGAGTTCCTCAAAAATATGCTAAGAGGGTCTTTCCTTGTAGTGCTAATTAAAAAAATGGAAACACTTTAAGAAACAAAGGAAACCAAGGAAGAAACAAAAAAAATCCAACTCCATGAAAAGGCACTTTATTGGGAAATGTATAGAGAACATAGAGCAGAAGAAGAGGTGTGGAGATTAAAATCTCGCAGCCTTTGGTTAAAAGCAGGAAACAAGAATACATCTTTTTTTCACAACTCAATGAAAATTCGAAGGACAAGAAACCAGATTGACAGTATTCAGATTGAGAAAAGGAGATAAGAGAGCCAAATGAATTAAAACAAGAACCATATAGACATTTAAAAACCTCCTTACAGCAAGTGGAGAAAATGCAGATTATGAGAATTTTTTACAGCATGTCCCCAACAAGATAAACGTTGAACAAAATATGAAGCTTATACAAGAAGTTGAAGAAGAAGAAATTGAAATAGTTTTTTGGGGACTTCACCCGGACAAGGCTCTGGGCCCTGATGGTTTTTCTATTGCCTTCTACAGGAAAAATTGGCATATAATCAAGAAGGATCTAACAAGAATGTTAAGGAATGTATTTAACAAATAAAAGTTGGGTGGTTTCACTAATTCCTCCTACCTGGCTCTAATTCCAAAAGATGCAAGGCCCTCCACCTTTAGTCAATTCTGACCAATTTCATAATGTAATTCCTCTTATAAAATAATCACAAACATCATAGCCAATCGAATAAAGAATCTCCTACTGATATTATATCGGAAAACCAAGGTGGTTTTGTGCCAAATAGAAAAATTCTTGACAATGTGTTGATTATCCAAGAAGCTTTGGATTCTTGACAACATTCATCAAGAAATTTGGATTCTCAAATGAGATCATTGAATTCATCGGAGCATGCATTGTCGGACCTTGGATTGCCCTATTGATAAATGGAAGGCCTAGGGATTTTTTTCAGAGTTCTCGAGGGCTGAGGCAAGGATGACCCCTATCCCAATTCCTATATATAATAATGAAATATTCATTAAGCTGACCTTTGGAGAAGAGCATAAGATATAGATCACTAACTGGTCTCCGCATCTCCCAAGGAGTTAAAAGCATCAATCACTCCTTATTCACTGATGACACACTATTGATGGGAGGGGCATTATGTATTATTGCAAGAAGGTTTAAAAAAGTGTTGGAAAAATTCATGGAGGCCTTAGGCAGACTTCTAAACAATGCAAAATGCTGAATATAGGAAAATATGAAGGCATAATTATGGAGTACCCAAATTGAGAAAATGAGAAAAAAAATTGAAAGTTGGGGAATGTCATGGCTAAATTTAGCGGGCAGAGTGATACTTATCAAAGCCATGCTTACAACGCTACCAATTTACCAATATGCAGCAATATTGTCACCTTCCAACATCCACAAACAAATAGAGATCATAATAAGAGGATCTCTATGGCAAGGCGAAAAGATTGAAACCAAAAAGTTCAGTTTGGTAAAATGGGATCAGGTAACACTTCCTCATGAAAAGGGAAGCCTATCTATTAGGTTATTTGGAATTATGAATGTGGCCCTTGGGGAAAAAAGTGCTTGGAGACTTATCACAGGGAAATATTGTCGGTGGAAACAAGTACTGGCATCAAAGTACATGAATCGACATCGAACTCTCTTACTAGAAGGAAATGCACCAATCAGACCATGTTCGCAAGTTTGGAAGCTAGTTAAAAAAGTCCTCCCCACCATCATAAAGCATACTTATAAGCTCCCTGGAAATAGAAGAAGTGTTCTTTTATGGGATGACAAAATAATGGGGAATCCTCCATTATCCTCCTATACAGACCTCCATGAATTAAAAAGGTGGATGTGCACTAAGGGGTTGACGACCTTGTACTCTCTCTCGTTGGCAAAACAGAAATTGGGTTGATAGGTACACTCCCAACATGCCACACAATTTAAAAAAACCCTGGGACTCCTTAGTCATCCACCTTGAGGGAACAACACCCACTAATCAAGAGGCTCAAGACACCTTCATTTGGGATCCCAGCGAAGGAGAATACTCGGTCAAATCAAGGTATTTAACCATACAAGCTCAGCAGAATAACCAGGATTGGGCACCGTGGAAAACAATATGGAAATCAGAAAGTTTGCCCAAGGTCAAAATATTCATATGGACTCTTTTAAAAGGTAAAGTACTTACAACGGAAAACCTCAAAAGGAAAGGTTTTCTAGGCAGGAAAGCCTCCAACATCTTGCTACAGATATTCTCTTTGTGAGGAAATGGCACACTAGTGAGCCCATTGGAAATTGATCTAAATTTCTCAAGCACCTTTAATGACTTCTTCGTAGATTGGAAAAAAAAATATCCTTATTCATTGAAGCTAAAGCACACTATAAAAAGATTTTGGGAAAGCCTTCCATCTTTCCTTTGTTGGCAAGTCTGGTTAGCTAGAAACCAAGAAATCTTCAAAAATCAATCACCAAATATAGGCATAGTTCTGTCAAATACATGGGGATTCACAACAGAATTTTTAATCATGAAAGGATTTAAAGTAATGGACAGTAACCAACTCCAGCAGGAAGAGAGGATATGGAAAAGCTTTACAACAGGTAGAAGCAATTGGTCAAACAGTCCCAAAATAAAGACAATCACCCAAAATTGGCAAATAAGGTTAAAAAAGGATGAAAAAACTCAACAAGCATTGTCTCTTCTTTGATGGTGCATCAAAAAACAATCCAGGAAGGGCCAGTGCAGGGGGCATACTCCTAGATCCGAGTGGAACCAATTCCATCACCTTTGAATGGGGATTAGGAAAAACCTCAAATATTAGGTTTTAACCCTGAACAGAAATTATCTACACACGAATATTATAATAGAAAATAAACAATAGAGCATAAAACATAAAACAGAGATAAACACAGGGAGATTTTCCACTGGATCCCAAATCGGACGACCGAAACGATTTTCATTATATTCCTTTTAGTGTTACAACACATATATACATGCGAGCATACATAAACCCCAATCCATTAACCACAGTTAGAACATAATCGTAGTTCCCTTAGACGGATCTAAAAATACCGGGGGCAGAAAACCATCATACCCCAAAAACATGTGCAAAACCATGCACAAAACCATGATACAGGCCCTTACTTCTAGAAATTAAGGACCAAAAAATATTGGCCAGAGCCTGCCCAGGACAAACCGGCGGGGGCTACAGCCCCCACTGTGACCCCCAAACGGCGCAAAGGGGGCTAATACCCTCTTACCCCCCTGCGCGTGATTAGTCATGGAAAGAATATAACATATACCCAACATTCTCCCACTTGTTGCTTCTTTCCGCAGGGGGCCACAGGAGAGCTTATTCATTTGGCCCAATTATTAAACACCCATTTTTTCTCTACACCAAGAGAACTTCTGAGTGCTCACAGACTTCGTTAATGCATCTGCAACATTATTCAAAGTGTCCACCTTTACTAGCAACACCCTTTTAGCCTGAACCATATCTCTAACAACGTGATATTGAACATCAATGTGCTTTGTCTTTGAATGATAAGCAGGGTTCTTAGCCAAGAAAATTTCACTTTGGCTATTACAGTCTATCCTTATAGCTTGTTGTACCAACCCCATACTTGAACACAATCTCTGCAACCAAATTTCCTCTTTGCTTGCATGAGTGGCTGCCATGTATTCTGCCTCTGTAGTTGAAAGAGCCACTACAGACTGTCTTTTTCTCATCCAACTGACTACGCCTCCAAATAGGCTAAACACAAACCCACTTGTAGATATTATTTGGTCTAGATCTCCAGCCCATTCTGCATCAACAAAACCATGAATGTCCAACATTCTTTCCAATCCTGGTCTTCCCTGGTATCACAAGCCATAATTACTAGTGCCACATAAATATCTGAAAACCCGCTTCACTGCTGTCCAATGCTCCTTCCCTGGGTTTGACATAAACCTGCTCAATACTCCCATTGCATGTGCAATGTCTAGTCTAGTACAGACCATTGCATACATCAGGCTACCCACTGCAGTTGCATATGGAACATGAGACATATCCTCCTCTTCTTCTTGTGTCTTGGGACATTGTTCAGCAGACAGCTTTACACCTATAGGAATAGGAACATTCACCGATTTACTATTCTGCATATTGAACCTTTGCAATATAGTCTCGACATACTTCCTCTGGTTTAACCAGAGCTTCCTCTTTGCCCGATCTCTCTTAATTTCCATGCCCAAAATATAGTTTGCAGCACCAAGTTCCTTCATGTCGAATTTGGAGAACAGTTGGGTTTTCAAATCTTGGATAATTTCTTTGTCATTTCCAATCAACAACATATCATCCACATACAAGACCAAATAAATAACACGGTCACCAATTAATTTAAAATAAGCATAGTGATCCTCCTTGCTTTTGGTGAAGCCAAGTCCCCGTATATAGGTATCGAATTTCTGATACCACATCCTTGGTGATTGTTTTAACCCATATAGAGACTTCTTTAACATGCATACCAGCTCTTTCTTCCCCTTCACCATAAAGCCTTTAGGTTGTTTCATGTAGATCTCCTCTTCCAGATCCCCGTGAAGAAATTTTGTCTTCACATCCATTTGTTCTATCTCAAAATCAAATGCAGCAGCAACAAATAAAAGTAATCTAATAGAAGTAACTTTGGCAGCAGGAGAAAAAATATCACCAAAATCAATTCCTAGCACCTGGGAATAACCTTTTTTTACCAACCGAGCTTTGTATTTCTCCTCCTTTCCTTCTACATTAATCTTCTTCTTAAACACCCATTTTCTCCACTGTTGTGGATGATTTTGTCACCCTCCTGTGTTCTTCCCCTAGAGTTGCCATGAACCTGCGCCTGAGACATCTTAATATAGCAAGGAGCCCCTTTAGTTTGGGTTGTCAGTCCAAGAACACGCTTGCTATCTCTTGTTTGAACAAGGAAATTAGTTTTGAATGAGACCAATCTCTCTCAGTAGCTGTCACAAAGATAAGAATAATGTAGGAACATCATGTAAAACTTCAGCATAAAAGCATCAGACAGTTAAGAGACCGCTTACTGTAAAGAGGGCCAGTTCAAATAATATATCACAGAAATCAAATATCAGGAAATGAGTGCAGTGAAGAGACTTAAAGAAGATATTAGCTAACATGAAGCTGATACCCAGATACACAACAGAACCACATAAGGGCATACCAATCTATGAATCCTTATATGACAATGGCATTTTAAAAGCGCCTTCCTCATGCAACCAATATAGCAGAATATATGGAAGAGATGATCATGGAAGAGTATATCATGACTAGGCCTATTTAAAGCGCTTGACTAATTCCAGAAAGGGCACCAACAAAGATGAATCCTTTCTGCAAATTAGTGAGTCACTCACATTCTAGAACATGATACGAGAAGATAAATAGCATGAAAGAGATATTGTATTAACACATAAGAGAAATTACATACTGTGAGATACCAGAGACTAGAATCCTCATTACAGTCATAACCCCTCCTCACTGAGACCCTACGGGCTTTGAAGCTTCACACAGAAATATTAAAAAAATGCATACAGAAGTCTTCTCGCTGCACCGTTTGCTCATAGAAATTCGGAACCTCTACAATGTATTCTCTTTTGATCTTTATAGGAGTGATCGAGAATTCTAGAGGAGGAGGCCGCTAAAACACAATTAATGACTCAATTTGAATAAAAATTGCGGAGAACATTCGCGCCCACTCTATGAATGACTAACTACTAATGACTGTACTAGACCACCTGTCCATGAAATAAATGATGGGAGATAAAAATCTCCTTATATACAAGATAGAACTAATAAAATATATACACTATATTGCCCGCGGCTGAGGGAAGATCTGCTGCCGTAAGAGATTTGGAATAATCTGTATTTCAGTACTGTACTCTCGGCCCTTGGCTTTAGATTTGAATCCTGGGTCTTTAATGCGTGGTGAATTTATCTAGAGGGTTCCGAGAATTCATATCTGTGTCTTCTTTAATGGCGGTCACCTCTCCCACCTACCCTCGGCTTCTTCCTTTAATTTCGCCAGTGGAATATGTCCTTTGGTATGCTCCTGATCTTTGCAACGGAGGCAGCAAGTTAAAGCGCCTACTAAGTTGTTTTAAAACCTGCAAAAACCCGTAGAACATTAGAGAAAATTGACTCGGTGACAGGGAGTATGGATATAATAGCGGCCATGGAAGCGGTGATACGGATTAGACGAAATGTTGAGACGATGCAGGGTGACAGGAAACACATGAAAATAATGGAGGAATGGGGGGTGACAATGCAGAATACAATGGAGCGACAATGAGTGAACGGGGCAATGGTTCGCAAAATATGACATGTAACCGGAACATATGGATGGTGGAGGAGGAACACGTCATACACTTGTGAATTATGATGACACGACCGCAGGAGGTGGGACCCAAATCAGAAATCGCAATCGGAAAATGAAGCGGGGAGACCGGGGGTGGCACATTTTGGAAGTTCTGATTGCGATTGAGGGCGGGACTGTGATTGACTCAGGGCCGTTCGATCTCAAAACAAGATCAACGGCTATACTTGCATCGGGGGGCAATAAAACGGTGGGCCATGGAATACCGACGGTCTGTTGTGCGCGGGCCCTCCATGTAAGTTGATTGCCGCGCCATTGATTTGAGCCAGATCGGACGGCCAGCATTGCGCCCGATCGTTAAAACAATAGGCCCCTTTTCGTTTTGAATTATGGTTTTCAGACTCGGGTCATATGGAAGCCAAAGCGGGAGGGAGTCAAACTCTTAGGGACTCGGCCCGATTTATTTAAATTTGGATTTTTAACCATTGCAAAGCAGATTTTCGGGTGGAGATAGTAGTATCAAGCAGGGTCATGAGATTTTAGGCCACGACAAAGGTTAGAAATGGATTTGAATGAGGCATCAGGGAAAAAATTCACAGGCAGAGGTAAATATGTACAACACTCCCGATGGGCTTCCTTCCAGCCAGCAACTCCACTAGATCCCATGCCTCATTTTTGTGTAAGGATGCCATTTCATCAACCATGGCCTCCTTCCAGAGTTTTCCATCCTCTGAATCTACTGCCTCCCTGACAGTTCTGGGTTCATCATCAGTTATAGTTAAGGCAAAACCTGAACAGAAAGCAGATGGAATATACCTTTATGGTTGCCTTCTTTCCCGAACTGATCTTCTCAAAGCTGGAGTTTGTGGCTCTTCATCTTCTGATTCTTCTTCTGCTGTAGATTCTGATTCATCCTTTTTTAGCTCAAACTCTATCTTCTCAGGTTCCTTTGGTAGGACTTCATGTTTAACAACATCTTTCACTTCTCTAAACACCACATCTCGGCTGTACACAACCTTCCTTGTTTCTGGGTTCCAAAGCTTGTAACCTTTTAAACCATCCTTATACCTAATAAAGATGCACCTTTCAGATTTATTATCCAACTTGGTCCTTTTCTCCTTTGGAACATGTACATATGCATCACATCCAAATACCCTTAGATGTGAAAGAGAGAGTTTCTTACCAGTCCATACCTCATGTGGAGTCTTATCCTCCAACGCTGATGAAGGTGATCTGTTAACTAAGTAACATGCAGTCTCCACTGCCTCTACCCAGAATTCTTGTCCTAACTTGGTACCACTGAGCATGCTTCTTGCCTTTTCCATCAGTGTTCTGTTCATTCTTTCTGCAACTCCGTTTTGCTGAGGTGTGTATGGAGTAGTCTTCTGCCGTGCTATGCCACACTTCTTACAGAACTCTTCAAATTCCTTCTTGCAAAACTCCCCACCATTATCTGTCCTCGGTGCCTTTATCTTCTTCTCTGTCTGGTTTTCCACCAGAGCCTTAAATTCTTTAAATTTGTCAAAGACTTCAGATTTCTTCCTCAAGAAATATATTCATGTATTCCTTGAGAAGTCATCTATGAATGAAACATAGTACACAGACTTTCCCAGTGATGGAACTGACACAGGTCCAAACACATCACTGTGCACAAGTTCTAATATCTTGTTCTCCCTCTTAGCACCAGAAGGAAAAATCACCCGATTCTACTTCCAATATAAACAATTTTCACAGAAATCGAAATCCAGAGAGAAATTAGACATACCTTCTACCATACCATTTCTATGCTGTATCCGAAGGCCCTTCTCTCCAATATGTCCAAGCCTTTGATGCCATAGCATGGTATTTTCTCCAGAGAAAGCTAGGCTTTTTGCTCCACTTTTAGGAACCACATAACTGTTACACCCATCAATAACAATGCTACCTTATAGCTTGTATAGAGTTCTAGTCTGAACTCCCTGCATTAATACCAGTGCTCCCCGAACCATCTTGCAAGCATCTTTCTCGAACACTGTTTTTACACTTGCATAATCCATCTTGCTTACAGAAATCAGATTTGTAGAAATTTATATAAATTATATGTTATACATCCGAGATTCTCTTGATCACACACTATTTGAATTCATGCACAATACATAATCTCTTCTACCATTGATCATTAATTGCGGAAATAAAATCAATTGCATGCACACATTAAAACTATAAAAATTCACACATATGAACACAGTAATTTATGGGAAAGATTATAGCTGAAAACCCCCAACTATCTGTATATTATATGTCATAGAGATCATGTAACAATCATCATACAAAGCTCCTCAGAAGCTCTCAGTAAAATCTCGAATTGCTACACACTAATCAGGCCCGATCTTTCAAATCCATGCACCGATATTTGCCAGCCTTTAGCCCGCCTCTACTGCACAATCATTGCTGAAGAATGGCTCTAATTTAACTCAAATCCATCCTATATTGACCATGCAATCCTAATTTGCATCTCCAACCACTGTGTGTTGCAAATCATGCAACACTATAGTCACAACTGATAGTCACACTGCTCTTTCACCTACCTCTTCACTGGTCTCCACTGAAACTGTCCATGCACTGTATTTAACTGATGCATTCTTCAGTTGATTAATGATTTAATAATTAGTGAATTAATTAATAATTAATTCACACCACTCTCACTAGTGTATCAATCAGTTAGACTAGATACAACTAGCTCAACTGTGTCTAACTGAGTTAAACTGAACACAACTCCACCAACTACCTCAATAACTCCACCAAACTGTGTCACATGAGTTCTAACTGAAGTCTCCATGCAATAGCTCCACTTAACCCTCAGGAATAGCGTAATTCCTTCTGTCAGCTCCTGTGCCACATCTGTGCACTTAACTGAAGTGCTCCGAGAGAATAAGATAATGTTTATAGTCCAAATATTATTAAGAGCTAATAATATTCGACATATCTATTTTTAGACTGGCAATCTAAAAATAGATTCCGCCCAATATGTCTAAAAATAGAAATCCATCTATTTTCCCAACTTGACCAACCATCCACAAATAGCATCTTGCAACTCATAGAATATGATCGACATGTCTAAAAATAGACATAGTCTAAAAATATACTTTGCGACAAAAATCACCTGTGTGGGCCACACTTAGTTTAGGTGATCACTTTCCAACTAGGATTAGGAATGATGTTTCAGGATGCCTCCTTCATTTTTTCTTGTTGCAATCTTCAACATTCCCTCTCAACAAGAAAGGACTTTCATTGCATGCGACATGCAACTCCATGCATTCGCCCTGCAACCTTCACAAGTGCCATGCAACTCCATGCATCTACTCTGCAACTCTTCTAAAACTGAATAGGCTCCAAACAAATCAATCAGTCGAATGCATCTATCATCAAAGTATTCGAATTCTGCTTAGCTAATGCACATGTCTTCAGGAACCACTGCGTTGTTGAACTCTGCACCCATGCACTCTGCACTTGCTGTCAACTTTGAACCGTGCTCCAGTATCCGACACTGTCACTTTGATCTGCCTGCATCAATCCAACTAATCATGCTATTGCTGCTCTATGGGCACCTCATAGCCAAGTTCAATTCATGAGATCCACACCATCTCAATGAATCCTGCCTAGAAATATCCTCTTGGGATTAATCATGCATGTCGCCCCACCTCTCACCTGGTTGTATAGGTGCATGCACTCCCTCTGCCCATCTGGCATGAAATTTCTTTGCATGAGTGGTTTCTCCCACTCCATGATCCTCATCTTGTGGCTACTCCACATCCCGAGGTTCACTCTTACCTGCATGCAAAACTTGCTCCCTCTCAAGCATCAATTGCATGTCTTTCTTGCACTTCCCAACAGTAGGAAGCTCCATAGAAATCCCATCTACTTCAAGTTTGTAGAGATTCTTGGCTCGAATCCCAACCTTGTTGACTTGCCCTGTTGCTTTGTGCCAAAGGAAAATTTTTCCTTCACTAAAGACAACATCATAGCCTTT
Source organism: Pinus albicaulis (assembly GCA_034641835.2). Lineage (NCBI taxonomy): Eukaryota > Viridiplantae > Streptophyta > Pinopsida > Pinales > Pinaceae > Pinus > Pinus albicaulis. The sequence continues at coordinate 740,307,888 of CM076582.1, forward strand.
ATCCTCTAACATTGCGACTGAGATTAAATTCTTCTTTAAACCTGGAACATGCACTACATCTTGTAAAAGAATGAGTTTACCTGACTCCCTCTGAAAGGTAATCATTAGGGGAATTTTGAGGTCTAAAATGGGCCTCCTAAGAAAAATGTACAACAAAAATAAACTTTATAAGAAACAATAGGATTCAATGTGATGATGTCAACCATGGGGGATGATTCACCATTTTTTAAGTAAAAGGGTAAAAATATTAAAAAATAATAAAATAATAATACCACTTTTTCAACTTGTATTTTCAACTTATCTCTCAAATTTTTTACTCAAATTTCAAGTGGGAGTACTCATTGGATGCAAAATTTAATTCCTCATCCAAGGAGTACCCATGTTGCATACTTTCAATGGACCCTGCTACACGAAAAATGAGAAATACATAAAAAACGTGGTTACAATGACGTTTTTCATGTATTTCTAATTTTTCATGTAGTAGGACCCATCGAAAGTATGCAACATGGGTACTCATTAGATGAGAAATTAAATTTTGCATCCAATGAGTACTCCTGCTTGAAATTTGAGTAAAAAATTTGGGAGATAAGTTGAAAATATGAGTTGAAAATTTATTTTTTTCTTTTTTCCCTCTAAAATTTGATGATTTCATCAAATCTTATTTTATTATTTCCACTATTATTTTATAATTTCCTTAGGAAGCCCATTTTAGACCTCAAAATTCCCCTAATGGGTACCAATGCCATTCACATTGTATCGTCCATTGTCGCCCAACTCAACATGCAACTGGAGATCTTTCTCCACCAAGTCACTGAAAAGATTCACATCTCTCGTCATGTGAAAGGAAGCACCACTATCAAAATACCACCCCGATCCCAATGCAATAGACACCATGCATGCGATCAATGAGAAGTCCAGCTCAAATTGCAAGGCAAGAGCCTTACTAGCTGCAGCTATAGCAGCCTACTTGTTCTTCTTCTTCTGTGGACAATGCGTGGTGAAATGCCCATGCTCGTGACAGTGAAAACACTTCACTTTGGACATGTCACGCTCTTTGCCATCCGCACTAGATTGAGAAGGATTTTTCTTCCCCTTCCCTTTCCTTGCTTTGGCAGCCAAAGCGCAATCCTCTTCATCATCATTCTTTGATGAAGATCCATCCCTGGTATCCCGCCTTATCTCCTCCTGCATAAGATCCGACCAAATTCGCTCCCATCCTAGCAGTTTCTCCTGACCATTGACAGAGTCCTGATAGGAATGCCAACTCTTCAGAAGCCCAAGGAGAGACAAGCTCTCCAAGTCCTCGTCATATACACTAACTCCTACACTCCCAAGCTCATCCCTGCAGTGGAAAAACTTTGTGAAGTATACCAGAATAGTGTCATTCTTCTCCATTTTTATTTTCCTGAGTTTATCCTTGAGCGCCAACTTCCTCTGGTCGCTCTTGCTTTGGAAAAAGTCTGTCAATGATTTCCACATCAAGAATGGAGAAGATTTACCATGAAAGCTGGACACTATGTGATCCTTCACACCTTCCAACGGAATCCTTCGACACCTTGCTACCTTCTTTTGCCATGCGTCAAGTGCGGTTGCATCGCTAGAACCCGGTTTAGGAATATCAGCATCTATGAAATCATTCAACCCATTATCCTCCAGTACTGCCTCCATCCTGTCCTTCCATGAAATATAATTAAAGCTTCCCTCAAGGGCATACTAAAATCGCAATCTGCTGAAATACATTTCAATGAATGCTCAACTTCGACACCAAGAAAACACTACAGCAATTTCGAATTCCACCAGCACAAAACTCAATAGCTTCAATGCTTTGCCATTGCTCCAATGATCAATATCACTCTGATACCATGTAGAAGTTTATATAACTGATATGTTATACATCCTAGATTCTCCTAATCACACACTATTTGAATTCATGCACAATACAGAATCTCTTCTACCATTGATCATTAATTGCGGAAATAAAATCAATTGCATGCACACATTAAAACCATAAAAATTCACACATATGAACACAGTAATTTATTGGAAAGCTTAAAGATGAAAACCCCCAATTATCTACATATTATATGTCATAGAGATCATGTAACAATCATCATACAAAGCTCCTCACAAGCTCTCAGTACAATCTCCAATTGCTACACACTAATCAGGCCCGATCCTGCAAATCCATGCACCGATCTTTGCCAGCCTTTAGCCTGCCTCTACTGTGAAATCATTGCTGAAGAATGGCTCTAATTGAACTTGAATCCATCTTATATTGACCACGAAATCCTCATTGGCATCTCCAACCACTGTGTGTTGCAAATCATGCAACACTATAGTCACAACTGATCAAGTCACACTGCTCTTTCACCTACCTCTTCACTGGTCTCCACTGAAACTGTCCATGCACTATAGCTAACTGATGCATTCTTCATTTGATTAATGATTTAATAATTAGTGGATTAATTAATAATTAATTCACACCACTCTCACTAGTGTATCAATCAGTTAGACTAGATACAACTAGCTCAACTGTGTCTAACTGAGTTAAACTGAATACAACTCCACCAACTATCTCAAATAACTCCACCAACTCACACATGAGTTCTCAACCAAGTCTCCATGAAATAGCTCCACTTAACCCTCAGGAATAGCGTAATTCCTTCTGTCAGCTCCTATGCCACATCTGTGCACTTAACTGAAGTGCTCCAAGAGAACAAGATAATGTTTATAGTCCAAATATTATTAAGAGCTAATAATATTCGACATATCTATTTTTAGACTGGCAATCTAAAAATAGATTCCGCCCAATATGTGTAAAAATAGAAATCCATCTATTTTTCCAACTTGACCAACCATCCACAAATAGCATCCCGCAACTCATAGAATATGATCGACATGTCTAAAAATAGACACAGTCTAAAAATAGACTTTGCGACAAAAATCACTTGTGTGGGCCACACCTAGTTTAGGTGATCACTTTCCAACTAGGATCAAGAATGATGTTTCAGGATGCCTCCTTCACTGTTTCTTGTTGCAATATTCAACAAGATTTCTGGCCAATGCAGGAATATGTAGAACACCAAGAAGTGTTCTAATCCTTCCACCTTGCAGCTTTAGCTTGACCTTTCCACGTCCGACGATTCTGGCGTTCCTATCATCCCCTAGGAAGAAATCACCACCATCATATTTCTCATACTCGAAGAACCACTCCCTATGTAATGTCCCTTTTTCAGGAACATGCTACTCCATCGGGAACATCTTAGATGTTCCATTTTTCCTTCTTCAGTGAGACACTGCAAGTCCATTTTGAGAGATTGAATAATGGGGAATTTATAGGAGATAACTCCTTCTAAAGAAGGGATAAATCCTGAGGCTAGCTGGCCCTTCTCAGACTCTGCCTATGGATATGCAATATTCCACCTTGGGAATTTCTGCCACAGGGTTCTTGAGGACACTGTATAAGGAAGCTGCTGCATAAATAAGGTAAACCAACACTGGGATGCCCTAGATAACATCTCATACAACTCCTATGTAGAATATGAGCTCAAAGAAATACATCTAGATAGGTTATTCAGATCTCCCCAATCTAGGTCTCTAAAACAATGCTCAATGAGAGAGCTTACAGCAACATAAGAACATAAGCATGAACTCTGCAACTCTGAATACATCATAAGAGGGAAATGTTACAGCCATAATTATATTATGATATATCAGTAGGAATATATAAGAAATAGTTGAGGGTAAAGCCACTCAAACTCTAAGAGAAATCCTCCAATGAATAAGCAGTGAAATACATGAGTAGTTGCAACTCCAAAAAATGCCAGAGTAGCTGCAACTGCGCAGTGTATATGAAGGTATAGCTGTTGAATATGAATGAAATACTTCAATGGCTGAAGGAATACAAGAAATAAGCCCAATAAAAGAGGAAGGGGCCGAAATACATGATTTCTAGCCAATCTATGGAGATTGCTAGAAATGCCGGAGAAAATACAAAATGTGACAATAGAGTTATCACTGCAACTGAACCCAAAATGAATGAGGCTGTGGCTGATTTGAAATCTGATTTCCCTCCTCTGATCATGTATCTAACACAAAGTGCTGATCACTTTGTCTCAGAAACATCCTCTTTGCAGCTCCGGAAACCCCTCTCTCATCACTTATCCCTAGTAAATACAACTAAGTCACTCAGGAATGTGCAAGGGAGACATATGTTGTATTCTCATGCCACCTGATCTGAAATACAAATGAATCCTCCTCAGTTCCTTCAATGAATAGAACATTCTCCCATTGTGAAAATCAGACAGAGACTCCACAGTTCTAACAAGCCTGACTGCTACAAACACATTTCTCCACAGCATGAAATAATGTCAAAGATGACTGGTTAGTATTAATGCTGATGGAGGAAATATTCAATCCTCATCCTTCCTTGAGGAAGAGGTAGGGATTCCTGACCAGGAACACCCTAGTGCCCAAGAGCACCATCATCCTGCTAAACAGCCCAGGGATGCAAGCTTTTGCAAACCCTTTTATGAAATCTAAAACATAACATACTGAAAATGGGCTGCCATATCCTCTTATAAAGAAAGGAACCTCTTCTCCACTATGGTCCCACCAATTAGGGTTTCCCCCCCTCATGTGAAGCTCTTCCCTCCAAAACTGCACAGCTTCTCTAGGAAGCTTCTCCTCTATAGGCAACGCCATTGACTTTAGTCAAAGATGACTAATCCAAGTGAGTTGGGTTCCATTCAAACCATTGGTGTTTATTTGAGCTAATTTATTCACTCCCCTTTCACATTAGGAGTTTTATTTCCCTCTAAAAAGGGGCTAAGGCAGCTTCCTTGCTGATTTTATTAAATAAATCCTGTAAAATCATAATGTTCCAACTTTACTGAGGTTAAAAATTGGGAAACATTGGCGTCCCTCCCTCTCCCATGATGTTGTTTGAACTCTCAAGCAACTACACAGAGAGAAAAATTCTTTCTCCCCATTCTTTCTGCATTCTTTCGATTTCATTGGTCCCACCACCATCAAGTACAGTCAGAAACAACTCATTCTCAAATGCACTCTCCCAAGTAATAAGCCATTATCACGCTTCTAAGACAGAATGTAGTGAATCCTTCTGTCATGTTAAGGCCTCATATAGAGGATGATATGTACAGGGAAAAGTTTTCTCCTTAATAACATCCTCAATCATGAATTTATCCAACATAAATTCCCAACCCTCGATTTAATATGTTAAATGATTGAGAGGGAAGCTGGCGGCTTCTCATGATGGCCCTCTCTCCATTTGCTGCACATATGGTGCTTCCTTTGTCCTTGGGTTGAAATTTATGGCCTCCAAGAATGGCCCAAACTACCCCATCAAGAAAAATCAGCCATGAAATGCCTCTACAAATTCTCCAAGCGGTTCCTCCCACAAGAAGAGACAAGTAGAAATGTGGCAATCATGGTTTGCCCACGGTATCTCCTGCAAGATAAAACATATACAATGGGGAGAATCATGCTCCCAATGGGCTGTACATACAATACTCTCCAAATAATGCTCCTCATGAGTGTACAAACATCAGAAATACATGGAGCAATATATAATAAAAGCAAGTTTCCAAATGACAACCAGAGAGTGGTCTCAAATTCCACTCATGGAACTGCGCAGTGCCTCCTTGGCCTGCCTCAAAATCAAAATGAAAAAGTTCTATACTAGCCACTTGTTTGCTGCCACAACATCTCCTCATAAGATGAAGCATGAAATCACAATTTGGTGCCAATGGTGCACACCAAGAAGTATGTGGCTTCCCCCACAACCATCATAAGAATAGCCAAAATCAAGGCTAAAAGTAGCTGCAAGTACCTCTTCATGAAAAATGCAAGAAGAAACAAGCCTCCTTGATACATCATGCTCCTCAATAAATGAAAAGAAGTAAAATACCAAATGTGAAATTATACCTCCTCCATCATGCACAAGAGCTCTTGAGCTGAAATGGCTCAACTGAATGATCTCCCTCTCCTCCAATGAGTAAGGGAATGGTTGTGCCAACCTCACCAAAAACAACTGGGCTCTGCATCTATCCATATGCTGATGTAGATAATGCTGAATGCCCTCCAAAGTGAAATCCTATAGCAAAGAAAAATATGCATCCCAAATGCACAGCTAGGAAGTCCTCATGTGCTGCATGCATAAATCTCTCCTTGAGACTAGAAATTCTAGTCAAGAAGATTCTACCATAACAATAGATGACCATATCATCAACCATGTATCAATCATCATCCTTCTGGTCATAAAGAATCATGCATGCCCTAAGATCCTGGGACCTCTCAACCAGAAGCTGAGTCCTCCAACATGGATCGACCCTCCATATAGACATCGCTGGTAATCTGCAATAAAGTGCTCCCATCACGCTGCCGCCTGCTACCTTGACATCCCCTCATGCAAAATTCATCCTCCAAGTTGCTGCCATGCCATCATGCAGCTGCTCATGCTCAAATAGGAATAAGGACCTTTGAAGATGAGCCTCCCATGAGAGACTATCACCTCCAAAGAATCTCCCGATCCTAGGCAATGTAAGCATGAGTGGCCTCCCTCTACTCCAATGCATGAAAGAGTCCTTCCTCAAAGGAAGTAACCTCTCTCTCATCAAATTCATGGAGCAACCATCCTGCATCATGAAGATGCTATCCTCCATCCATACAACAACTCTATCTGTGCAGTGAAACTGATGAGAATGGGTGGTACTGAAAATAGGAGAGTGTATCCCTCCTCCATGAGCTTGTCCCCAAACTCTCTGCGCTGTAATGGACTCCTCTAATGTCTCCACCCCTCCGGAATCCAATGAGTGGTGAACCAAATAGCATGATGCCTCTCATCATCTCTAGACCATGTAGCCTCCCAAGTGGAAAGCCCCCAAAAGTGAGACATCAAGATAGGAAGTGGACTGAATATATGAGAGGAAGGAAAGGTCCTCTCTCTCTCTACTACGCAGTGCAGTCATTCTCCCATGTGAAGGGAATCTCTAAAAATAGATAGGGGTGAATTTCCATCATCCCTTCATGCTGATCCTCCTGATATTATTCTTCTTCCAATGGTGCAGCGCTGTAGATTCTTCTATGAACCTCCTCTCTACCAACATGTGAGTGTGTCTCCTCCTGAATGAGAGGCCTTGAGCCTTGGACTTCCCTTGAAAGAAATGTCTCCACACCCTCACAAATGGAAGATTTCCCTTCATATAATGGGGGTATTTCCTCTAGCAAGACATTCTCCTGATTTACTCCCCTCTAGAAAGATGGAATGATCATTGTTTCATGGTTCTCCCCATGCATGTAAAGTGTTTGAAGTTTTGTCACACCATGTTTCACATTGGTTTTCATCAATCCCCTTTGCAAAATTCTTTGTGACTGCAACATATGATCTCTCATTTGCATGAGAACATGAAATAGAACTCTAAAATTAATCATCATGAATCATACCTTTGAGTTTGCAGTGCTGCTCTTCCAAAGGCCTCAACTTTCTCCATCCATCCTTCTTGTAGTAGCTATGGGCAATGTACTGCGCTGTGGATCTGCATGTGTTGCTGAATGCTCACACGCTTCATGAGAATAGCTAGGGCTTGATCAATCACAAACCCCTTTCAGGAAATTTCTCCAAATTTTCCCTTTTAGTAGATCTTCAATGGTGTGCTCAATGGTCTGGAAAAGAATAAGGGAAACCTCCTCTTCCTTCATTCCTTTTTCCTTGTTTCCTTTGTCAATATCCTCTCCTTGGAGAGAAGTTCCTCTTGCTGATGGCAATAGATCTTGGGCACAGGCTGAGCCAAGATCATGCTCTGATACCACTGTAATGTCCTTTTTTCAGGAACATGCTGCTCCATCGGGAACATCTTAGATGTTCCATTTTTAATTCTTCAGTGAGACAATGAAAGTCCATTTCAGAGATTGAATGATGGGGAATTTATAGGATATGACTCCTTCTAAAGAAAGGAGAAATCCTGAGGCTAGCTGGCCCTTCTCAGACTCTGCCTATGGATATGCAATATTCCACCTCAGGAATTTCTGCCACAGGGTCCTTGAGGACGCTGTATAAGGAAGCTGCTGCATAAATAAGGAAAACAAATGCTGGGTTCCCTAGATAACATCTCATAAAAATACTATGCAGAATATGAGCTCAAAGAAATACATCTAGATAGGTTATTCAGATCTCCCCAATCTAGGTCTCTAAAATAAAGCTCAATGAGAGAGCATACAACAACATAAGAACATAAGCATGAAATCTGCAACTCTGAATACATCATAAGAGGGAAATTTTACAGCCATAATTATATTATCATATATCAGCAGGAATATACAAGAAATAGTTGAGGGTCAAGCCACTCAAACTCTAAGAGAAATCCTCCAATGAATAAGCAGTGAAATACATGAGTAGCTGCAACTCCACAAAATGCCAGAGTAGCTGCAACTGCGCAGTATATATGAAGGTATAGCTACTGAATATGAATTAAATACATCAATGGCTGAATTAATACAAGAAATAAGCCCAATAGAAGAGAAATGGGCTGAAATACAGGATTTCTAGCCAATCTATGGAGATTGCTAGAAATGCCGGAGAAAATACAAAATGTGACAACAGAGTTGTCACTGCAACTGAACCCAAAATGAATGAGGCTGTGGCTGATATGAAATATGATTTCCCTCCTCTGATCATGTATCTAACACAAAGTGCTGATCATTTTTTCTCAGAAACATGCTCTTTGCAGCTCCAAAAACCCCTCTCTCACTGCCTCCTCCAAAATAATGCAGTTTCTCTCATGGAATGTGCAGTGGGAGATGACAGAAGTGTGGCCTCATGCCACTGATCTGAAATACAGCCTGAGAATCCTCCTTGCAGCTCCTTCAATGAATAGAAAACTCCTCCATTGAAGAAAACTAGACAAGAGAGACTCCATGAGTTCCTCTCTAGCTACACCTAGCTACACAACGTCCTCTCTGCTACAGAAATAACGCTGTAGAAGATGAATGAAGCTGTGGCCAATGTCAGATTGAGGAAATGTAGCTCAATCCTCATCCTTCCTTGAGGAAGAGGTAGGGATTCCTGACCGAGAATACCCTAGTGCCCGAGGGGACCATCACCCTGCTAAACAGCCTGGGGATGCAAGCTTTTGCAGACCCTTGTCTGAAATCTAAAACATAGCATAATGAAAATGGGCTGCCATCTCCTCCATATAAAGTGAGAGAACTCTTCTCCACCATGGTCCCACCAATTAGGGTTTCCACCCTCATGTGAAGCTCTTCCCTCCAAAACTGCGCAGCTTCTCTAGGAAGCTTCTCCTCTATAGGAAGAACTGTTGACTTTAGTCAAAGATGACTAATCCAAGTGAGCTAGGTTCCATTCACACCCTTGGTGTTTATTTCAGTTGCTTTATTCACTCCCCTTTCACATTAGGAGTGTTATTTCTTCATCTAAAATGGGCTAAGGTGTCTCCTTACCCATTTTATTAAACAAAAATAAAATGTGCAACTATAATGTTCAATTTTAGCTTGAGGCTAAAATTGGGAACATTACAACCTATGGGGAGTGAAGTGAAAGGATGCACCTAAGTCAATCAACCATGATTGATGATATACATGTTTATTTGAAGAAGAAGCCAAATACACATCCCCACCTTCATCCGAGGCAGTTTTTGCCTCTGCAGAAGGAGCATCATTAGATCCCTTTCCTTTCTTAGGAGCTTTAGATCTGCACTCCCTTTTGTAGTGCCCTTCCTTTCCGCATTTCCAGCATACCTTTACAAACTTTCCAGGAGATTTAGATTTCCCTCTAGATTTAGATCTCCCACTCAAAACCTTATTCTTGTTTCTGTTTTGGGACCTTCCTCATATAGATAAGGCATCTCCATTCTGGCCCTCCATATTTATTCGTCTCATTTCCTCCGACAGCAAGGCTGAGACAATGTCATCAAAATTCAAGGTAGTTGTATTGCTACCTATTGCAATAACCAGACTATCCCACAGTCGTGAGGTACAACAAGCGTGCCTTATCTTCATCCCGAGATTTTAATATCAAACAGATGACGGATGACTTACCATAGTATTGAAGGCATTCGAATGCTTTCTGTCATCGAGTCTCCATCCTTCATCTCCCGGGTTATACGGCTTTTCCACCAGAGACAACTTATTCACTAGACTTAGATTGGTACAAAGTCCCAAGTTTTTCCCACAAATTCTTCGTCGTAGCTTCCCCAGATATATTCAACAATACTGAATCGGAGACACACAACCGTATTGTGCTCTTAGCCTTATGATCTAGTTTCTTCCTGTCTTCATCTGACATTGTCGTTGGTTTAGTACCTAGATCTACCATGATCCACTAATATTTATCGACCAGTAGATCCTCCATCTTGAGTTTCCACAACTCAAAACTATGACCATTAAATTTATCGATCTCTATCTTTCTGCCGCTCACCATCTTCTTTCACCGCAAGAATCGATCCCACAGATCTCCCACTGAACAGGGTCTACCTCAGGCCCGAGCAAAAAAACCCTCAGCAGCAAAGGCGTCCCCTTGAAGCCGAAAATGCTTTGATACCAAATGTAGGTTTTAACCCTGAAAAGAAATTATCTACACACGAATCTTATAATAGAAAATAAACAATAGTGAGAGCATAAAACAAAAAACAAATAAACATAGAGATTTTCCCCTAGATCCCAAATCGGGAAGACCAGCTTGCTTTTTCATTATATTCCTTTTAGTGTTACAACACATATATATACATGCCGAAGCATACATAAACCCCAATCCATTAACCTTGAATTATAACATAACTGTAGTTCCCTTGACTAGATATACAAAAATACCAGGGGCCAAAAACCATCATACCCCAAAACCATGCACAAAACCATGGGCGCGGAACGCCCACCGGAAATTAAGGACCAAAAAATTTTCATCGAGGCACTGCCTCGGACCCCGATAGCAGGGACTACCACCCCCCCTATGACGCCCCCATTGCACCCAGTGCAAAGGGGGGGCTATCACCCCCCCTCTTAACCCCCCGTGCGTGATTAGTCGTGGAAAGAATATAACACCTACCCAAAAAAATAATAGGGCTGAGGCATATGGTTTACTGTTGGGCACCATGATTCTAAAATAAAGAAAATTCAGAATCCAATTATCATGGGAGACTCATATATAATTATTCAAGCCATGATCAACATGAAAAATCCTCCAAATGGAACAATGAGCCAAATATTCAATCAGATCAAGAAAATTATAGAAAATATAGGCAATATCTCCTTCAAACACATTTCGCGAGAAAATGACAGCCTTGCAGACCACCAAACCAACTTGGAAGTAGCTCGATCTGAAGGGGAATAAAGAATTCAAACTGAAGTATCCTTCATTCCAATACCATAGACATCCCTTCTCCCCTCCCCTTCCACAGTCACATTGAATCTTAATGGGGAGTTTGACTAAAACAATTAAAAAATAATATTGTTTGAACACTGATCCATCTCAAATTTGGTATAATCATGGAATTCTCTACAACCCAATTTTCAAACCTGATAAGCCATTCCAATCCTGTGACTCAATATTATCTGAATAGATCATCGCCTCTCCATATATTGGCATCGAGCTTGGCATGTTAGCCATTCTAGGTCTCGATCAAATTCCCCTCACCTCTTGCTACGCCGATATAGTGACTGTGTTCCTTGTCAATCTCACTCGAACCCCTAATTCCTCACCGTATGTTCCTCCCAACCGCCTACGCATTTAGCCTTTTTAATCTCTAACGCCCTCAAATCTCCCTCCTCCCATCACGCTTCTTGTAATTTCAGCTCCGCTCATTCCATACTGCTTGTGCATTCAACTCCATCGATTCCTGCTCTGCCTCCACCTAGTGTTCCTAGACTCACAACCCTCCATCAAATTCATCTCAATGTGTTGGCATCAGTCTATACTTTCTTGATATTTGTCTCTACTAAGTAGTGTGAGCTCCTCCTAAACTCTGTGCAGCTCAGAAAATCACTTATCAAAGTCTCCCAATTTTTCATCATAGTTCGCTTGGAAGATCAAGAAAATATCATTAAGCGGTGTGAGCTCCTCCAAATATCTACCTATCTCATTAGATATCCTATCAAAGTCTCCCATTTAGTTAAGATATTGAACTTGGAAGATAAAAAAATTCTCATTTCTTCCAAAGCACAGGGGAAGCATCTCCCTGTCTCACTCCATCAGCAGATCGAATGTAACTCACCCCAACAAGCAACGATGAACCTGGATCCAATGGAAAGAGCCTCACAAATGCGCCACATGTAGAGCTAATAAGTTCATGATTGACAAAATAAGGGAGACAGTTCAACATTTTAATTTCCAAGTAAAATTTGAGAATTCATCCTTATAGAGGTAGATTGAGGGCCAGAAGGAAGAAAAAACCGCCCTATGAAAGAAATGCACTCATATGGAAGAGAAAATATGCTATCTTAGGAGCATCACCATGAATTAGGAGGGGGAAAACTCAAATTATCAAGGAAGTAAACAAAGATCATAATAAGAACCATCAGTAAAAAACAACTAGAAGATCTCAGAAGAAAATGAAGGACTCCCCCTTGACATCTAATATCTTTTTCCATTATGTTATGTGAATGTATTTCTCTGATTTTTCAATTTGTAAGGAAATATGCAAAAAATATAGTAGGATATCCAGGGAATTTTGGAAACAAGGCCTTAGGTAACTGGGACTAACCTCCTGCTCTTACCTCCAATAGCCTACTTTTCTTTAAGCCCTTCATGTAATGGGATATTTCTCCTTTTATTTTTTGGAATAGATATCTCAATAATTGACTTCGTAGAAAAAAATGATCATTTCTTTCATTTAAATCTGTAATCTCTTGATAAAATCTTGAGATTTTATCCATATTTTTATAAAATTTTGATTGATTCTTTCTTAAAATTAGAAAAATTTGTAAAGCTCGATCCTTGAAAAATTAGAGACTTTGTGGTTCTTGTTGATTCCCATTTATTTTATATTTAAGAGATTCACTTTTCTCTTCTAAATCTATGACCATAATGGCAAAATTGTTTTATGCTTCTTGCTTCTAGCTGCAGGTTTGATCTTCACGAAATTTTCTCAATTCCTGAACCTCCTGTTCATGTTTTTAAATTGATTCTTTCAGTTGTTTCTGAAAATTATTATGCATGTTTTCTCTTTATACAACAAATCCTTGAATGAAAGTGGCAGAATTCCGCTGCTAGTTTTCTTCATTGAAAAATTCATTTTTCTTCATTTTTTCCTCCAAAAATTTAATTTTATGCAAACTGTCATCATATGAAGCTGCAAGCTCATCCAAATGATATTTATAGTAATTAAAAAAAGCTCTTAATGCTTGATAATTTTATTAATATTTTTCTTTTATATCTCCCTGAGCCTAACAACCGAATTAAGATACAGTCTCCAAAGTATAGTGTTTCATTTTCTTTTTTCTTCTGACAACTGATTTTGTTTGAGTAGTGAAATAATAATCTTTCAAAGAAGGGTTGGTATCTGCAATTGGATCTAAATCATAAACCATTTTAAACAAGAATGATTCCCAAGGAATCTTAGTAGAAATTGGGGTTACTAGTGCTTAAGGAGACACGAAATATATAATATCCAACTTGTTATATGATTCCATTTTTTCCTCATTTTCCTTAGTGCTGGTTTCAATGGATACTTGTTTTTATTTCTCCTTATCTACTTCCGTTTCTTCGACTTCTATAGTTTTTTGTTTCTTTTGCTCTATTTTCTCAGGAGAACTAGTGACAATAATCTCTTGTTCAATTGTTTTTTCTTTTTCTGAAGTCTTTGTTGTTCTTGTACTTTCTTCCTCTTTCAAATTTTTTTATTGCTTTGACTCCATATTATTTACCTGTGACAACATAGCCTTCCTTTTTTTTCAATTTCTACCCCTTTTTCCTTTTGAGAAACAATATAAGGTTCTAAAGTGACTTTTTTGAAATTAAACTAGAAAAATTCAGTAGAATTTAACTGTTCGAATGAAATGTTCTGGTGGAGAGATTTTTCCTTTGGGAAACTTTCCAACAATTTCTCCCTAAATTCTTGTAATTGTTGTATTGTTTGACTATCTAGGAGTTTGCGTCTTTCAACAACTTTCTTAAAATCATAAATGTTTATTAAAATATGAAAGAAAGGAGGTTTCTGATGAATACAATTTTCTTTTATATATAACTCACTGTTATGTGGTGAATTCCAATGAGACCTTTAGGATCATAGTCATAATGAGGCAAAGGAAATAACCAAATTTCCTCAAGCTCTTTGTATTCTTTGAATCTGTGCCCTTTGTCTCGGATATTGATGTCACCAAACTTGATTGGAAAATTAGGCAAAAGTTTCTTTTGCAACTTACTCATCTTTTTGGCTTTCCCATTCAAAACAAATTGATTAGCCACTTCTCTCAAAGCAAGTATTTCTGGGATGTATCGAGGCAGAATATGGGGACCAAGTTCACTTCCAAAAACTTGGATGTAGGAAAATAACTCTTCAAAAAACCATTGACCTATTGATTCTAGGTATTCTTTCAAATTATTATTTATTCTCGGAGGTGTTGTTCCAAACAATATTTCAAGGAAAGGAATCAAAACATAATGGAAAATATCATAAAAATGGTATTTAAAATTAGACTCCCATAAAATAGGAGCATAATTTTGAATCGATAGTTGTTGGTCATATGGATAATTCCATTTCACAAGAGGGAATGGAACTGAGACAATAAGAATTTCTATCAAATTATAGGCAAACATACATAAAATATATTTAAACCCAGGGAGAGATGATAATGACAATTTTGATGAATTAGTGATATTTTGCAACAATATGTCAGCCCAGTTTAGGTGTTTCCCCTCATTCAAAATGTTATGGATTACTGGGATCCATTTAATTCTGCAACACTCATGATCTTGTTCCCCACATAATCTGGTTAGAATTTTAATAAGAAATCTAACAAGCTTCTTAAAAATAGCTATGGGATACTCCTTTTTTGCTTTGAGCTTGAAACCTTACTCTTATTCTCTCAACCAGTCTTCAATTACTATATCATAATTCTCTTGAAATTATTTCATGGTAGTACTTTGAAACTTATAAATGATGTCAACATTAAGGTGGATTTCTGGGGGACTGAGATTATATATGACCAATAAGACTTCAGCTTTCCAGGAGGCTATGTCAATTTCTTGATGGTCTGATATTGTTATAGTTTTAGTATCAACGTGAGATAAAATCCATGAAACCATGTCATAATAGGGAAAAGCTATGGCCCTAGTTGCTACTTTATGTAACTTTGTTCCTCTCATTGCTTCAAACTGATTGTTCTTTGTTTTAGTATTTCTTATGTTTTTTAACCATTCTCTTTTCTCAAAGAATTAAAATATCTCCTCCCAGGTCATCGTACCTTCTTTTTGTGTTTTGTAAGTTGAATCTGAGATGGGTAATGAGTTGTAATTGAGTTGCTATGCTGGTGGATCATCCATCCCCTTAATATTTTATCTAATTTTCTCCATTTGTTTCTTTGCTGCTACAAATTTCCCTTTTTTCCCATTTTATAATATGTAAACATTATGAAAGGATATATAACTTTTTCTTATTTAAAATTTGAAATTGAATTGAAGAATTTCTAAAAAAAATAACATTATTCTTACACAAAAAATTTTGAAACATGTACCGCATTTCCTTAATTCAGAGCTTCTTCAAACAAGACTTAAGAAAAGAGCATGCAAGAAGAAAAACCTAAAATGTTAAATTTTATGTTGGATATTTTCCCTTTTTTGGCATTTTATGAACTATAAACACTAAGAAAGCATATAAGTTTTAATTATTCAAAATTTGGAATTGAATTCAGGAATTTATAAAAACAGTAGCATTATGCTTACATAATTTTTTTTGAAACTAGTATTGTGTTTCCTTAATTCAGTTCTTCTTCGAACAAGAGTCAAGGAAAGAGCATGCAGGAAGAAGACCCTAAAATCTTAAATTTCCCGCTAGAGAGTTTCCATTTTTTTCCATTTTATGACTTGTATATGCTAGTAGAGCATATATAATTTTTTCTCATTTAAAATTTGAAACTGAACTCAATAATTCCTAAAAAATAATAATTTTATGCTTACATAAGGTTTTTTGAAATGGGTACTATGTTTCCTTAATTCAATTTCTCTTCGAACAAGACTTGAGAAAAGATCTTGCAGGCAAAATAGCCTAAAATATTAAAACATTGTTTAGAAAAATGTGAAAATGGCAATTGAACGTGTTCATTAATTTCCTGTAAACATGCCAACTGTTTTTCTTTTCGAGGATAAAGAAAGCATTACAAAATTTATTATTGATTTAACAAATAATCAATTGAACATGAAATGAGAAATTTTGAAAATATTTATTAAAAAGCGCACTGCATGAAAATCAACAAAAATAATATTTTATTCAGATGATCATTCGTTTGAAGGTCGGGCAGTGGGGCGTTTTTTAATTTTTTGATTGGTTTTTTCTATCCCAACTCCGACTATACCATAATTGGGTTTTGTATTTAGGTCGAGTAGTTGGGAAATCACACGTTTGGGAAGTCAGGCGGTCGGGTTGTTTTTCCCCATTTAATCACCTGTGAAATAGAACACATTATATATATGTTTTCCTTATTTATAATTTGAAATTGAATTCATGAATTTGTAAAATTATATTCTGGTTACACAATATTTTTGAAACTGGTACTATATTTCGTTAATTCAATGTTTCTTCGAACCATATTTAAGAAAATAACATGCAGGAAAGATACTCTAAAATCTAAAATTTTTGTTTAAAATACGAAAATATCGTAGCTAAATGTGTTCATTAATTTCTCGTAAGCAGGTTGTATGTTTTCTTTTCCTGAATTGAAAAATCACAAGGAAATTGATTAGTGTTAACAAATAATCAATTGAACATGAAACGAAAATTTTTGAACATCTATATAAAAAAGCACACTACACACAAATCAAGGGATTTTTTTTTTTATTGTGTTGATCGTACAGTTGGGAGGTTGAATAGTTAGGCATTTTTTGTTGTTGTTTTATGATTAATTTATTCTATCACGATCTTGACTATACCATAGTCAGGTGGTTTCATTAGGTCAGGTAATTTGACAGTCAGGAAATATTGAAGTTAGGAGGTCGGGCGGATTATTTATAAAAAAACTTTGTAGTCACCCCGACTTGTTAGTCGGGTGGTTGGAAGGTCGGGAGGCTATAATTTTTCTTACAAAATATTTATGGATCCGACCTCCGAATTAAGTCTTCAAAAAGGAAAAAAAAATGTTTAAGGATTTTTTCATTTTGTGATGCACAAAAGAAAAAAGGCTTCTTGTAAACTTGATAAAAATAATGCATATTATTCTGTGAATTTTTAAATTATTTGTTTCATATCAAAAAATTATAGAACATGGGTCATGGAATGAACAAACATTGGATTTTGATTTCGAATAAAAAACAACACTAGTAGTAACACAAATCCTTTCTATTCATATTGTGTTCAATTAATTTATGATAATGTATTAAGTAAATATGAGAATGAAAAATGACTCACATACACAATTCTAGCTTCAATTATTGTGTGATACTTACTTAATATTAAAAATAAAGATTGGATTTGTCAATATCTAAATAATTTTTTGGATTCTAGTTACTTGAAGCTAGAAATGAAGGCTAGGTTTGGTAATTTCTAAATAATTGTTTACATGTGTCATAGTTAACGTTACTAATGTAGATTCCGTTTGATAATATCCAAGAAAATTATTTAGGCAACTGGAAGCATCTTACATACGTGTTATGCATAGAACTATTCCTCCAAGTAAAATACAAGGTTGATTTGATTTTTTTTCAGAGTAATCAAAGATTATTTTGGGATAAAAATATTTGAAGATGCTTATATCATGTTATCGATATTCCAGAGAAATAAATGAATAAGAACCATATAAAAATAGCAAGGACAAATGAATAAATTTTTTTTTGGATTCTGAATCATTGAACAAAGAAGAGTATAACTAAGGTTGCCACATATATCATAGTTATCATGTTTTTCATTTCTTTTCTTTTCGGTGGCAAATATTTGTGACTATCTTAGAAAATGCTTAATTCCAAAGTCAGCGAGGAAATCTATGAACATTGGCCACATACATGAAAGGAAATAACACTGTTAACATTTGCCTCTATTTCAATTAGAACTGTGGAAAACGAGTAGGAAAATGGAATGCTGCTCAATGATTGGAAGATATACTGTGTCCTTTGTTAACAAAAATATATTAATAAGTACTATGATTAGGGTTTCATGGAGATATTTCTATTTCCAAGGATCCTTAGATTGAATTCATGTTAGACAATGTGTTTCTTATTCATAGCTCACTCGGAAAATGCCATCTCTATAGCTCTAGTTAAAATGGATGAGAAAATACAAAGAGTGACATGAAAAATAAAACAAACCTGAAAATTTTGTTATGCTAAGAGCGAGCCCAATAAAAGAGTATCCAAAACACATGGTGGTTGCAGTGTTCGAAAGCCATGAAATTTCCTGCAATGTTGGAAGCTGACACAATATAATTTTTAACACATCAAACATAACCATGTATAGATTGCTTGATATGTGACAAAGATAATTTTCCCCTTTTTCATGAAATCATGTTGTATTTTTTTAATTGTTCTATTACAATAATAATAGTTAGATTTCACTATATATCAATATTGAGATGAAGCACATAGGGATACCTTCTAGCCACCTAGTACAAAAATCAATATATCATAATTTGTCTTGTGAAAAAAATACCTTATTATGAATGTAAAGAAAAAAAGGTTCAAAAGTGACAAGAGTAAAACATGCCATTTATGACTTGTTGGTTTACCCAAAAATGATATTCACATCATCCCTGTTTTTTTAGTTTATGGATTCAGTGATCTAGTGTGACAACTTGTAACATTCTGCAAGTAGAAGAACAATATAATACACAAGCCATAAGAAATCCAACATAATGGAGTGTTTTCAAAAGCACCTACTAAAAGAAATACTAAGATTGAAAATCACAAAATTAGAGGGAAAATTATCCATGATGAGATTAATTATCATATTAACATTAAAATATTAAAATCTTCAATGCATGGAGACTAGTTTCAGCCTCAATAATGAGTGTAATATTATTAACTGTGTCATGACTATGTGGATGCATAATACTCGTATACTGAGTACATCAAATGGAAGATCAATGTACTTAAAGTGTATTTGATAAAAATTTCCAACAATATTATATAATAGGTAAGAAGTGCCTAAAAAAGGCATACCTCTTTATCCATAAATTTATGATTTTCCGTTCACTTAGTCACTCCATTGTTTGAAGATTGTGGCACATGTTTTCAATCATCATTGAGCTCATTTTCATTGATTCATTGATAATATTGGAACACGAAGAACATGTGGCTAAAGAGAAATTGTAGAAACATTTTTTTGTTACACTCTATAACTCTGTTTAAAATGCTCATCTGACATATGTTTGTTGATTCGTGTATTCATGGAAATAACAGTTTTTGCCTTGAATTCAGGGTTAAATGAAACTGAATTAACATTGGACATATTTCTACTATGCTTAATGAATAAAGGGATAAAATAACTTGATTCAACGAATCAATAGGTTTCAATATTTCAGAAGTAGTTGAGTCCAAACATAGAATTTTAGTGATATTTTTATCAATGATACTGATTCCCTATTGTTACAGTCAAAGCATAGAGTCTAAGGTGACATGAGAGATCAAAAATAAGAAAACACATAACCAATGATTTAGATATTAGTTTACAAATTTCTCAACCTCTTGTTTCCAATATATCTGAAGTACTAAATTGTATATGTTAAATAATAAATACACAAAATACCTAAGAAACTATTGTTATGAAAAACACTATGCTAGTGAGAGAGTAAAATATGTCATATGTCCAAGTAAAATTGATTATATAGTTCAATGGAAAATTTATCATAAGAGTTTATAGCTCAAAACAAATAATATATTTATTATTCATAGTAGTGACATTATGCTACAAAAAATGGATCATTGACTCCAAACAATACATATATCATTCACTATTCACCAAAGATTCATTATCACAAGGAAAACATTCAAAACTATTAATATGTGCTATGGTAAATTAAAAACTATTAGCTTGAAATGGAAAAACAAGTTCCTACAAAAATGATGCATGCTCGTTACCATTTATGGATGGTGACAAAGAGCCAAAAAATGATTTGGCACCATAGTTATAGCACTCAGGATTAGAAGAACAACAATTTCCCTAAACTATAGTTAAATTTGCAATCTTTTGCAAGTTGATATGCATTATAAGAGTAAACAAAAGAATTAGAAAATAGAAATAAGGTATACGTTTTTTTTTAATTCATTAGATCATAAATTCACAATTATATATAACTTCAAACCAAAGATATATAGCTTAGGAAATAAAACCTATGTGCAATAAAGCCAATCAGCAAAAGCACACAACTTGAAAAGAAAAACACTTGTGCAAATAGAAAAATAAATTTTCTATAAGATTTGATATAGGTGAACAAAAAAAGAGAACACAGATGTATGAATGCTCCCATAGATTTTTTTTTTCTTTACAGGACATTTCATTGAACATATGCAAAAATTAAGCAATTGAGATACTTGCAATTTTTTTTTTTAGTTCCTTAACACAACACAATTTCAGAATTTACAGAAAATGAGAATTCAAGTTAATATTGCAACAGTGGAAAATAAAACATGCATATGTATATAATATGGTATAATATTTTTTTTGAAATTATACGATGTTGTTGTGAAACTTAGATATTATGGTCCTATTAACAAAATGATGCACTGGGTTGGTAGAAATTTTCAAAAGAACAAGCTGTTGTAGTAATTATGCACATTATTTTCCATCTATGTCTTAGGAAAAATAAGAAAAAAAGTATTGAGCACCATAGTTGAAGCATCTAGCATCAATAAAACCACAATATGCCTAGATTATAGTTAAATTTGCAATTTTTTTCCAAAGTTGAAATTCATTTTAACAGGAGGCAAAAAAACTAGAAAACATAAATGAGATCAAATTTTTCTTAATTCATTGCACAATAAATTTGCAATTGTATATAACTGCAACACAACACTCTATAGCTCAGAAAACAAGAACAAAATAAGATAATCATCAAATGAACACAACATGAAAAACATTTATCCAAATAGGAAAATAAGGTGGATTTGATGTATGGGAAAATAAAACAAGAACACAAATAGTTAGAAATAATTAATTCCTACTTGTCTATGGTTGTAATTCTCCATTTGAGGAGTTTGTTCCTACATAATAGGAATTAGCTAGAATATAGTTTCTCCTAGTTTAGTGTGTGGTTGAGAGAATCTCTCAACCACACTACTGTACGTCTAAGATAGAATTCCTATCCTAAGACTTTTGCTTGTATAAATATGTGTGTAATTTATGATTCATAATAGAGAATATATTGAGTGTGTGTGCTATTTTATCTTGGTATCGGAGCTTCAGAGCCCGTAAGGGCCTCTGGCCCTTCCTGGGCATAAGAATATAAATCTCTATATTTGCATTATTTTAATTCCTTGTTTGTTTTAGTTTTTGGTTGTCCATCTGGTGCTTAAACGCCGCTGTATGCAGAGAAGCTGTGTTGTTTTAGTGCGTGCGTAAGGAATTGTGATTGGTATTGATACAGAAAGACTTATTGAGGAGGCTGCCAAAAACCAGGCAGATGTGAAACGATTGATTGGAGGGAAGTTTGAGAACAGCAAGGTCCAAAGACCGTGTGTTTCATCTTTTGAATCCGGAAACTGAAGAATGCACCCGCCCCATGTTACATTGAAGCTTGTGCACCGGCATTTCTATGTTACGAATGTGTAAAAAAAAAATCAGTCCGCGCAAAATGGTATTTCCCAACCTGAATGACACCTTGGATGACGAATTCGACGATTTCATGGAACGCTGAAGAAAGAAAGCCCAGTTGCAGATTTGCAATAGAAAAAGAATGCCTCGGCACAGAACATATTGCAGAACTGATGATTTGTTTAACACATTGCAATTATCCAGGTAAAGCATGTAGATGGGATAATTGTTTGCTGCAGGTTTCGAATCGAGTCCATCGGCATGTTGCTTATAGAAAACTCTGTGGCAGCTTGGGGTTTATCGGCAAGTTGGTACGCTCTTCCTCTGTGGGGTTTGTATCTCATTGTTGATTGATTGCAGTTAATGAGAACAATGTTGTTGATGTAGTCTTCTGGTAAATTATTATAATTGTATTGGTAAAGGCCATGTTATATTAAGTTCATGGAGTCAAAAATTTTCTGTTTTCTGAAAATTATGGGAGCTGTGATATCAATTCTGCAAGGGCAAGTGTGAATATGCTGTGTAGGCGATTCTGGCAAACAATGGCCTTTGGGACGTGATCTTCAACCAGGTCGCATGCCAAGTTTTTTTTTTATTGTTCGAATGTTTGAGGGCGTTGATTAATAGACTACAGTTTCTTGGATTCAACTGTGAATTGACTTCTGTAAAAGTATGAATGGCGTCTTTGGTTGGACGGGGATTTCGATTTTTCGCCGAGGATTAAAGAATGTCAGCGTACATTGGGTGAGGCTAATGCAGATTCTGATCTGCGAGAGAATGTTTGCAGCGTGACGATTGGATTCATCATTCGCATGAGGGTTATCAGGGCATGGACTGGTACGAGGAGAACAACAAGGCCGCCCATGGCCAGGTTGCGGCTCCAAGGGCAAGTGTGTTTTTGAAGAAGAAACCCGCTGCACCCCCATCGGGAGTCCGAGGATGGTTCGAGGTTCGTCTCTTCTATGTCCGGGTGAGCTCGTGCCCTCTGGAAGGAGCCCCGCAGTCGCTGACCTTGCGGCACCACCATAGGACCGTGGGTGTCGCGCTGAAGATTAATGGAGCCAGGATCCCGCCGGCGGAATCAGTGTCCCTGATCCTACGCAGGGACAGGATTGACAAGGAATCGACCGAGGCCACTTATGTGAGCACGGACAGGGTTCGAACCTCCGGGACTTTGGATTTTGAGATTTGCAGAGAAAGTGCGCACAGTTTGTCAGGGATCAACGAGGCTGTTCGATTAATGGAGGTTGTGCTTCATTCATATATGAAGATGAACTGCTTGGAATGAATATCGCAAAGAGTTTGTATGGAAATTGTGTTGAATATTGCTTGGGTGTTGGAGCTGCTCGATATATAGAGAAGTTTATGCTGAAGACTGCTTGGGTATTTTTTTTTTTTTAATTCTCTGATGATGTTGCAATGTATTGATTCACTGTCATGACAATGAAATTAGTGACAGTAGTATGACCGACTATTGTCACAATTTTGAGTGTGTGTTGGACTGGTCATTCCAACACTAAACAAATTTGTAGGGTATGATGAACACATGACAGTGAAAACGACATCAATTAGAGCTACATCAGAGATTGGAGGATGATCGAGATCGTGTTGCAGATTGTCAACGAGCATGAGGTAGTATGCTTGGAAGTAGTTACCAAGCCTTGATACTGTGAGTAGGGGAAGTCCAGGTGAAAAGTCTTCAATTCGTTTCTTTATCAGTAGACCCCTGACAGGTATTGTTGGTGAAAAATGGCTGCTGGTATGTTTGGGAAATAATCATCTATGGGCAGAGATAGAGAAATTAAATTTGAAGATTTTATGTTGTATTTTCTTGGAATCATGTTTTATTGAGCCTTATTGAGCTTAGCTAACTCAATGTAGGCAGAGTTATTTTGTTAGAATTTGCAACTCTAATGAATGACAGGTTAAGCATGGAGTTCCAAGAAGTTATTTGAACAGAAAAAGATGCTCAAGATGTGAACAATGAAGAGATGAGGTAAAGGAGCAACAACAACATTTATGGTGGACAACAAAGTAGATGTTTGTTTGAGTTAGTGTGGTTTGTGGAATAGACTCCCTAGCATGTTGTAAGCAAGTTGGTTGTTATATGTACCCAGAAACTCCAAATGTTGAATGAAATGTAAACCTTTTTTAAAGGTATCTGAAAGTTCGTGGTGATCTTAAAACCACTTTGTAATGGGTTGCCTTTGTGGCTGGTTGGTGGTGATCCAGAAACCATCTGTAGAGCCTTTGTGGCTGGTTTCCTTCGTGGATAAAAGTGCCTTTGTGGCCACATGTACACGAGTGGCCGCGTGTGCATGAGAGCTGTGTGCTCAGCAGAGCTTTGTGCTCAATCGAGCAGGTGGACTGCAGTAACACCTGGCTCAGTCTCAGATGATTGATCGATCTCTGAGAAGAAGGGGGTTGGTGTGCTTTCTTAACTAACAGTCGTGCTGAGAAGCGCAATTGGCGCAACTGTTCAGTACATACTCGTGCCAATGCGCCAAATCATGGGAATGGTGCATAAGTGCACGATTCTTTCAGGAAGACACCAACTCAACTTCATGGGGGTCCGCGGGAAGCCTCATCTTCGTTTGACGATTTGCGGAGAAGCAGATCGGAGAAGTTGCGGACCTATCCGGGAGAGGCAGATTGGAAGATCCGCGAGAAGCCTCAACTTCGTTTGACGATTTGCGGAGAAGCAGATCGGAGAAGTTGCGGATCTGTCCGAGAGAGGCAGTGTGTTTTGGAGGTTCTGCACATGCAATTTGCCTGATGGTGGTGGATTTGTAGGTACATATATGCAGTGATAACGGTCGACAGAATCATGTATACGAAGGACATCCTACAGGACTAGCGGTTGCAGCAGTTGGTACTCATGCATTCCGGTAGATGGTTGCTCTTTTATATGGACAGCTTTATTAAGACGTTGCTATGTTTGACCACAAACTGTGATTTGTAGTCCACTAATGCTTATACAGCCGTTTCAAGGGGACAGAATAACTAATTCCTACTCGTCTATGGTTGTAATCTCCATTTGAGGAGTTTGTTCCTACATAATAGTAATTAGCTAGAATATAGTTTCTCCTAGTTTAGTGTGTGGTTGAGAGAATCTCTCAACCACACTACTGTACGTCTAAGATAGAATTCCTATCTTAAGACTTTTTCTTGTATAAATATGTGTGTAATTTATGATTCATAATAGAGAATATATTGAGTGTGTGTGCTATTTTATCTCAAATATCTTAATTCTTTTGCAATGTCTTCTTTTAACAAAAATAATTTAATTGAGTATATACAAAAATGAAGAAATTGATACACATGCAACTCTTTCATTCCCCCTTTTTTTTCCTACCTAACATAACACAATTCTAGAATTCATAGAAAATGATAATTCAAGTTAAAATTTCAACAATGGAGAGAAAAAGATCGACACATATATAATATGGTGTAATAAGAATTTTGGAGTTACATTATGTTACTATGGAACTGAGATATTATGTTCTTATTAACAAAAATGATATCGTAGCCTGACATAATTTTTGATATAACTGAAATATTATATTGCATAATGTGCATGTTGGTCTCTGCATTCATTTGCAAAAGGAAAATATGTTTGATTCAAAAGTTACAAGAAAAAGAAGGAATGAACTAGTTATATATATATATATATATATATATATATATATATATATATATATATATATATATATATATATATATATATATTCTTGATTGAGGTATTGTAGCTATAAATATCGAGAAATTACTACGCTGCATGTTTTTTGTGTTTTGTAATTATGGAACTTGCAATAAAAAAAAAAGTATACATTAGTGTTGTTGCAAGCATTTGTGAAGTAACAGTTGGTGAAATACAGGAAATAAAAATGGAAATATGAAGAATATCTTAACTATAAAAATTTATGAACTTGATGTACAAGGGAAGACTTCTTTTTTTGCTCACAACTCTTTTATCTTAGCAATAATTTTGTTAACTGTTAATGTAAAAAGAGCTCGAATACAATGTATTCTTAAATTGAAAACTATCGATGATATGCTTTGCATGTATTGATGAAAGCCTGTCTCAACAATAACTGTGCAATGTTCTTTTAGCTACGACATTTGAAACATACAATCAAATTTGAAAATATTTGTTTCCAGTGTGCTCTCAACACTGTGCTCATAGTTAAATGTTGTGTCATCTTTATATATTGTGCATTTAGTTGTGTTTGGATGAACGAGTTGTTTTCATTTATTGCAAATTCATTGAAAAGGATAAGAGAAAACATTTTTGGCTTTCAACACTCCTTTGATTGTTTTTTTCCCCATAAAATCGAATTGTTAGGTTCAAATATGTATGATAAAAATGCAATATTTTGTAAATCAAAGTAAAATTATTGTTACTTGAACAAAGAGACTATTAGGAAAGATACCTCTGTTCTTGACATGACAAAAGATAATATATGCACTCTTTCAAATTCATCATTCAATGGGTCAACAAAAGTTGTTGATCCAGAGTGCAATTGTTGAATGCCTTTCACATCATTTATAATAATGATTTTAAAAAAATAGAACAAAGTCATCATTGATGCCAATTCATATTGTGTTTTGAAAAAATGTTCTCTATGAATATCATTCAATAACAGTTGCAATGAATTAGGTAACATAGTTTTTGTTAAGAAATTTGTGCAAGAAATAATGAGATAATTTCTACCTTGATAACAATGGAACCGAAAGATACAAGAAATTTTTTTCAAAGAAACTATTAGCTTTTGTTGAAAATGAAAGTATAGTTATTGTAGCAGCATACTTACAATTGCATTGTCATCTACAACTTCACCATCTTTTATATTGAATTCAAGTTGCTTGTTATTTTGCTGACAACCTATCACTATTTTTCCTATTAAACCAACTACGTATGTATCATTTGAGACAAGAATAACATGTATTGTGGTATCTGGAGCTAGTCTATGTTTTTTGCAAACTTGTGCAATTGATTCAACCGTGGTGTTGTCTTGTAACACTATGCAACATCCGACGTCACATTGTTCATAAATTCTCTTGTTTCTTATTGCAAGATATGTAATTCAAACATTGTTTCCAATAGTAAACATGTTTTGGAAATGCTCTATAAGATTGTTTCTCATGTTCACTATGAGTTAGAGCTTTTAGTTTGTGCTATCCCATAAATAACCAAGATATCACCTTCAAAATTATTTTCATATGCTCTTGAGCATATTTCAATGATTGACGAGGATGTTGGTTCCATTGTTTTTGTTTTGTTTATATGTAAAGTTAGAAAAATATGCTTTAAATAACATTGCATTCATTTAATGCAAATATGTCATTTGACTATAGAAATATTTAGTGCAACACAAATATAACCTTTTTGGATTATCATCTTTCAAGATTTCTACTTCGAATGATTGTTTGCTAGAGATAGGTGTTTCAATGATATTGTTCCAAATTACTAGACCAATCACTGGCAGAAAACGAAAATGCAAGTCATTAAGTTTGAAACAAGTGTATAAAGAACCTTTAAAACAATATATATCTATATATATATTCTATTTTATAATTGTTAGTGGCTATGTATTAAATGTGAATAAGTTACTATAAAGAAATGTTTTATAGATTTCATTGAAAATTATACATAAAGCTCATTTCTAGAATTTGTTATTAAGAATCATTATGGCCACAAAAACAATTTTTTTTTTCAAAGGCTTTTACAAGAAATAATGAAATATGAACTAGAAGCTAAAGAAAATAATACCATTCACTATAGAACAAAATGTCATGAAATGAAAACAAAATGCGTAAATTTGATGCTAACTATGACATAAAAAATTAGAGTTATGGAAGACAAGCTAAAAAAATTTATGTTGATTGTTCAAAGACTTACCTGAATTTGATATTTACAGTTTTTTGTTGTTTTTTTGTTTCTTGTTATGCATAATTCCTTTGTTTTTCAATGTTTTCAAATCAAAGCATATGTCAAAGGTGCATATTTGCAAATGTGACAAATATTGTGACAAGTCAACAATGAAATTGTAGAACATGAAAATTGGAAAAATGACACAAGATGACAACAAAGAGAAGACAAATTGTATGATGATCGATCCAATAAGAATCAAAGACATGGAAAGAAATAGTACTAGCTGAAAGATTTGTCCAAAAGTGGTCTAGCATTGAGTTATATTCGGTTTTTTTTTGTATGAAAATTGACGTCATTACTTTGGATAAGCGAAAGTAGTTTTCTTTGTTGATGGATATTTTGCAACATGTCCAAATTAAAATCACCAAGAAGCACAAATTGATAGTTGTTGCATGTGTGCTCTAAAATGAACTTGATGAAATTAATTATTTCTTCAATGCTTGCATTTGGTTCAATGTATACATTTGCAACTGTAATGGTTTTTTTTCAACATGGAATGTTGAAATTATTGAATCAATTTGGCTTCTTGTATAAGTGAAATGATTGTCAACTATAATATTTTTTTTGTAGTATTTGAGAATTCCATGTAAATGTTATAAATGTATGTAGTGATATTTTCTTGACAAAAATGGATTTGATGGAGGAAATTTTGTTTTTGTTCCTTGGAAACAAATATTGTCATCACTCATTAGATCATAGTAAGAAATTATATCTTCAAAATTCAAGGAGAAAATATGAGTGTTTAATGAACATATTTCAAATCGTCATTTGTTTTACTTTGATATATGCTAAATTCAAGCTCATAAGAGTAATTTTGCCTAATTCTATTTAGCTCAATAGAAAGTTTTTCATTGAGGGAAAAGTTTATATGTTCCAATTTGTTTAACAAATACAAGGATTTAATATCTTTGACACAAGAAAGTGTAGTATAGATGAGCTCATGTTGCCTAAATAATTTTGGGTCAAAAGCCAATTTGTCCATTGTCAACCCCTGTGATCGATGTATAGTTTGTGCGCATGCTAATTGAATAGGAAATTGTTCTCTTGTAAAACTAATTTTGTTGTTTGATTCATTATTCCTACAAACTCTAGTAATGGGTGTCTAGGTAGACATTATTACATCTTTGTACAGATGTAACATTTTTTACGTTGAATATGTTAGAGTTAGTTTTTTAGTGATCAAAGATAACTCTTTTAAGAGTTTTCCATTAGGTCATTAGTCAATTTTTTTTACTTTTCTGTTAGTCATCAGCAATAATTTTAATCACTGAATGAGTCCTATCATGATATGTTTCTCCTTCATAATTTTTCATCTCCATTCAGAGGTCAAAATTCATGTCATTCCATCACATATAGATCATGTTTAGGGTCTACACTGCCATGAAAAGTCTTCAGTTTTTTATTATTGAAAAGGGCAGTTAAATTTCCATTTCATCCCTAAAGGTATAGTTGAAGGATCATGTCAGTCTTCATGGTCCAAAAAATAAACTCCGTGTCATGGAATTTCTATACTCTGTTGTTATATTTCGAAGAGAAATGCAAAACTTTGCTGAAAAATATATTTTCGAAATCACATTTTATTAAAGTTCTATCTTTAATATTTCGAAAATAATTATTTAAACCATAGGTTATTAATCCTATGTGTTATATTTTACCATCGTCATTCTCCACTACCATATTCTCCATTACCGTCATGACACGTTACATTCCTTCATTCATTGGTCTTTCACATCACATCACCTTTAACATACCCCTACCCCACCATTTCATTTAACTCTGCCACACGTTAATCCTCCCCCATCTAGTCGATCATCCATCACATCTCCATTTCATCCAAAAACCTGTATTATTACTCTCCCCATGTTCCCAGGTTGAAATTAGGAGTGAAGAAAGGTAACCACAGACCAAATTCTAGCTAGGAAGCAAGCCATACCTAACCAGAGAGGGATATCTTTGTGTCACTTTTTAAATATTCAATTTTAGGGCTGAGTACCATATTTTAGGCTAGATAAAATTTTTTTTTTTTTCAAATTTGTTTGATGATTTGTTTGCTGGATAAAAATTATAATCATTGAAACTAAAACTGATCTCAAAGACTGAATTGTAGAAAACTGAGAAAGGAAAGATAGGAAAACTATTTGAGCACATTTAATTTTTCATTGGTGTATAGTGGTAGAAAAGAAAGAGGTATGAATGAGAATTTTACTGAATTCATTCATTAGAAGAAAAGACACATTGTAAAAATATTAATAAGCATAACATTTGACTGAACTTTGTTTGTAGACTGATAAATTTTTTTACACAGAAAGTGAAATGGAAGTGAAATAACATAGAAAGGTACAATGATCAATAAAAATACCCCACGAATCTCACAAAATTACTGCAACTCCTTTGATTTTCATTAATAGCAGATCCACGGTAATACACAGAGTTCAAAAAAATCGATTATCCAACAATAATACTTCGTACAATGAAGTATATATAGAAGAATGAAATTACAACAGTTACATAAAAGGATATCATAACAAATAGCGCTTTATTTGATAACTAATTTCTAACTGCATCATGGAAATAAATTTAATATTCTATGCTGGCGCTGGCTGTAACTGGAAATTATTGTTGAATGAGATGTTTGCTGGCTGTGCTGGCTATCAGTTGACTATTGATTTGGAAAAAATTGACTTTTCTACTTTCATTAATTACTCTTGAAACTCACATAGATTTTCCCAGCACTCTTCATCAGGGATAACTAATTTAATTACCCTGCGGTAAATTTCATCTGCTTCAGTGTATTTAGCAAAAGTGAGCTTCACCACAAAGACATGTTTGATTTCATACTTAGTGTAAATGTCATTTCTTAATGCTCCCAACAATGCCTTTCCCGTTAATGTGCCTTTAATATTTGAAAAATTAGCAGTATCTATGGAAATTTCCTAAATTCTTTTTCCATAGTCATCTCTGGTCATCAGTTTATCATTAGTTACAAAAAGAGAAGGAAATCCTTTTTGTGTCAGAGACTCTATCCTGCTGAAAAATCCCTGAACTGTAACCTCCAGATTGTGATATTTTTCTTCAAGATGAAGAATCAAATTCTTCTTTTTCAGTACTTTCTTCACTTCCAGGATGGTTTCTGTTCTGCCATCAATGCCCAATTCATCCAGTTTATACCTGTTCTTTGAATTCAAAAATCTAATGATATTGTTTATTGTGGTAGGCTTATCTTCTGGTTGTGCTTTCATTGTTGTAATGACCTCATTTTCCTTCTGTATTAGATCCTTTTGCTCAAATATGATCTGGATACTTGGCCAAATTTCAGTGATCGACTCTATGATGTCTTCCCATATTGTCTCATTTACCTTGCCCAAAGTGTTACCAATGGTAGATTATTTTTTCTCTTTCTGCATCCTTTCAATCAAATTTTTGGCCCTTTGTGCTTTAGCTGCATGTGAACTATCAAAATTATATTTCTATAATTGTAATAATTTTACCTGATCCAACAATTTTTTCATCTCCTCTTCTTGAATGGACATGTTCTAAACTACTTTGGTAAGCTTCTCAGCTCCATCTGTAGTGATTGATGTAGAATTTTGAGCTATAGGAATGGTTGCTAGTGGCACTTCTTCTAAAGGAACCTTTGATGTTTTCATTGTTGCTTCCTTTTACTTTACCATTTTTTCTAATTTTGATTCCATTTTCTTCAATTGAGCATTCTGCTCCATTATCAACTTCATCATTTTTGTCTTCCGAGTTTTAGTTTCTTCAATATCCTTTGCCAAAGGATATTTTGTAGATGGAGTCTTTAGTTGTTTCCTCAATGCTGCTATGTCAACATTTTTCTTCTTGATGATTTCTTTAATGGAATTAACATTAGATTGATCATATCCCATTTTTACCACCAGATCTTCTACAGTCTTGATTCTTACGTCGTTTGCAAATGAAGATACCTTCTCCAATTTCAGTTGTGACTGTATATTTGCCAATGAAACCTGCAGTTTTAATAAACTCAAAGTAGTATTAGTGAGAGTTGATGAAATCATCTCACTAGTTGGCTTGTGAAGCTCCATTTGGTCTATTAGATGAATTTTGTTAGTGTCAAACTCAAATGTAGCCCTATTATAGTCTTCTTTAGACTTTGGATGTGGAATTTGTGCTTGAAGAAATGAAAAGTATATTTTTCCCTTTTCAGAATCAAAGGCTGAAAGCAACCTACTTTGTGAAATAGGAGTTTGCTTCCAAAATTGGTTATATGTACTTGTCTTCAACATTTCATTCTTCATCTTTATCTCTTTGAAAGTGTCGAAGACATTCTTCTATTTTTCCCCTGTAGCAATTGTGCTAGTATGAATGGATTTTTGCTGTTCTTTAGGAGCTATTGTTTGTTTGTATTTAGAAACTATAGAAGTAGTAGGAGTAGTAGAAGTGCCTTTAAGAACCTGGTTGTGTGGATGGAGGTGTCTCTTCAGTAATGGTGATTACTTATTTCTTTGACTCCTTGCTGGGATTGACCTTTGGATTTAGGTTTGTTTTCTTCTTGTAGTGAATTTTGAACTCTTTGCTATATGAATCAGTCATTGGAGATGACTGGTATTCTCTAACTCTTTTACCCGCTCTTTCCTCTGCAATAGGAGTCTACAATGATGATGTAGATAGTGTTTTCTCTTCAGCAAGCTCTAGTGTACCTTCTATCCATTCAAGTTTATTCATGTATTTTTCAATATCTGGCCTAGGTGTATGAAAATATGTTGTAGATTTATTTTCCACCCTCAGTTTTGAAATGACACAAACTGGATCATAAGACCATGTAAAACTTGGGCTAAATTTCATTTCTTTCAACAACTTATCTGCTTCCTCCCCTGCTATCTTGCTATTACAGATAAAAGAACCTATCTGTATTTTAATTTTAAACTGTGATTTCTTCTTAGCAGAGATAAAATTCTCTTCATCTTCATTAATCATTTGTCTAATATAATCTAATGAAAAAATCCTCATGGGAGGAATTTGGGCAACTTATAAGGGGGAAGTTCACATCCATAAACTTTGAGTTATGTATAATTTTGGTAAAGATACCAATCGCCTGTTCTATCTTGATCTAACATCTACAATAATTTTCTAATCTCTTCACTAATTCTTGGCTCTGTAGTGCTATTCAAAAAACAAAGTGCTATCTAAAGAAAAAATTCCACAAACTGTTTATATGAATATTCTTTTTGTTCCTTCATGACTAATGAAGTCCAGAAAATGATTGACTGTTGGTTTCTTTCCTCATCCAATTTGTGTAAGGAAAACTTAAATTTGTCACACTTAGAGTATAAGAACAAGTAAACTAACACAGAGGAATAACTAAAAACCTCTTCAGTCATGCATTTCACAAATTTATCATGGATAGAATCTGCAATAAACTGACTGAAACTGAAAATGATTGAGGGTTTGGAATCTGTAGAGAAAATGGACAGGAATCCTATGATGGCTTAATCTACCCATTGGTCTGAGTAATAACCAAGAAGGTAGGAAATTATTGTGATGATTTGTTTGGACCTTTTAGGGAAAATGGATGATGGAAATGGAGGGTTTTTCTTAGGTAATGGGTCATTTTCAGTCATGAATAGCTCACAAGTTTTATCTCTCTTTTAAAAATCTATTTTATGGTATATTTCTATCAAGGCTTATTGGGAAAATGGTGTGGAATTCTCGATGGTTGGGGATTGCATCATTTGTTCAATTGATTGGGCATTAATAGTCACTAGAATCTCTCCTGTAGGAGCAATAGTAGCTCTCTGGTTGGGCATATAGCAAGATTGACATCTCTTAACAAACTCTAGGGCACTACGGGTATGAGGAAAGATAAAGTGTGAGAGATTAGAATCCCATCGTCATATGCCATTTTATGTATCTAAGTATTTGTCTTCTAACCAACAATATAACTCAAAAAGCTCAATGTCAGACAAGGTTTCATGTATTTTGTAATATTTTTCTGCTAAGGGAATGTGATGAAAATCAATTGGAGGATGTAATAGTAGGCTTACTAGTTGCTCAAGTCCTTTGTTTTTTGGAGGCATGGTTGGCTCTGTTGTAATGGTGGAAAACAAGAATTATCTGATAGAAAACACAAACCAAGACTGAGGAGAAGCTCTGAAACTACAAGAAAATCAGTAGCTACAAATGAAGGCTTTAAACACTGATGAATTTGATCTCTAGAACTCTGGTAATAGCTGTAAACTGGTAATCCTAGGTAAAGCAGATTGAAAAGGTAGATTAAAAGTTCAAACATGCGATTAATGGTTAATTTATGGGCAATTAGATTATTTCCCATTTGAAATGGGTGCGTGTACATTGCCTAATGGTTAGCCATTGAATTTATTTGATAACGGTTATGGTAAACATAGGAATTAAGTTGATTGGATGGTTCAGAGTCCACATCGGCATGACCTGATTGGCAGGAGGAATGATGGTTTTTATTAGCAGGTAAGTCAAATTTTGGAGGGGTAGCAACGAAGTAAATGGTTTCGTGCAGCGTGGGGGGCGAGGTGTAGAATCACCTACTTAGGACACATAGAAGTGGGGTCAGAATTCCATACCACTCTTTTTAGAACCCCCACAACCCCCTAGCCCCTCGATGTTAAGTCTCAGAGGATGAGGAGGGTTGTACACTAATACGGGTCGTTGGATGAAATGGAGATGTGAAGGATGATTGACTAGATGGGGGAGGATTAACGTGTGGCCGAGTTAAATGAAATGGTGGGGTAGGGGTATGATAAAGGTGATGTGACATGAAAGACTGATGAATGAAGAGATGTAACGTGTCATGACGGTAATGGAGAATATGGTTGTGGAGAATGATGATGGTGAAATATAACACATAGCATTTATAACCTATGGTTTAAAGAATTATTTTCAAATTATTAAAAATAGAACTTTAATAAACTAAAATTTCAAAAATATATTTTTTCAGCAAATTTTTGCATTCCTTTTCGAAATATAGTAGTAGAGTATAGAAATTACATGACACAGAGTTTATTTTTTAGACTATGAAGACTGACATTCTCCTTCAACTAGACCTTTATGGATGAAATGGAAATTTAACTGCTCTTTTTAATAATAAAAAACTGAAGACTTTTCACGGAAGTTTAGACCCTAAACTTGACCTATATGTGATGGAATGACATGAATTTTGACCTCTGAATTGAGATGAAAAAGTATGAAGGAGAAACATATCATGATAGGACTCATTCAACGATCAAAATTATTTCTGATGACTGACTAAAAAGAAAAAAAATTTACTAATTACCTAATAGAAATCTCTTAAAAGAGTTATCTCTGATCACTGAAAAAATGACTCTAACATTGGCTCTAGCTGGGGATGACAGCTCCTTCAGGAGGTGTCAAGAACACCATAGATTAGGTAGCCTTACCATTGGGCTTTGGAGTCAACTAGACTTTGAAAAACTGAAGCAAAATGAAAATTTTGACTAAAAACAACTGACTTGACTTTGACTTGACAAAAGACTTAAAACTTGAGAACTTAAAAAAAAAAAACAAACTTGATTTGTTTGTAGAATTCTCATGGCCTTCTCCTCGGGCTTCAAAATTTTGCAATGATTCCCTTATTTTATGAGCATCAAATGTAAACTGGTATATAAAAAGATAATGAATTTCTTTCTTAGGATTTCAAGAAACATAGTGCTTTAGAAACCTACCATTGATAGGTCCTCCCAACACTCCCTTTCCTTCAATATCTTCTATAAAAAATTCTTTGTTTGCTCTTAATACTGCAATCTTGTAAGGTCCTTTCCATAGATTGTCAAATTTCCCATTATTGCCCTTTTCTTATTTTCTAGCATCCAATCTTAGAACAATATCTCCAATTTTGAAGTCATCAGCCTTTGTTTTTCTGTCAAAAATATTTTTAATTTTGTCATGCAACTTTGAAGTATTGTTGAAAACTTTATCTCTTGATTATTGCAAGTGTATCATCTGGTTGATCCTTCTCTGAATGTCATTAGGCTCACTTTCAAACTCATGAAAAATATTCATTACTGGAAGAACCAAAGAATTAGGGAAAACAATATCAATTCCATAAACAAACAGAAATGGATACATGTTGATTGATCTTTTTGTGCTCACTCTATCAGCCCACAGAGCATTTGTAAGCTTCTTGTGCCAATTCCTTTTGTTTTCCTATAACAACTTCTTGATAATATTCACCAAAGATTTATTAGATGATTCTGCAAGCCCATTCCCCTAAGGATAATATGCAGTAGAATGATTGTTATATTTATCACAAAAATCAATCATCTTCATGGATTTGAAAGCAACTGGGTTATCAATGAAAATCTTGTATGGATAACCAAATCTCGAAAAAATTTTATTTTCAAGAAACTGAATGATAACATAATCAGTTGCTTGCCTAGTAGGAATAACCTCAATCCATTTGGTAAAATAATCTGTAGCAGTGAGAATCCATTTGTGTTGAGATGAATATGGAGGATGAATATTAGAATATGACATCATCTTTTCTAGGCCTTGTCCTTTGATCAATTTTGTGGTCTTAATCTCCAAATCATACTCTAGAAAAGCTATAATCCATTTTCCTCTACGAACTTCTGGATCATTTTGTGTAAGTACTTATTTAACAACAACATTTGGCACATAAGCAATGACATTAGAGTGTAAATTGTACACTCTAAAATATTTTAATGCTTTGAATAAAGCTAAAGCTTGATTCTAAATGATATTATACTTTAAAGAAACCTCTCTTATTGTTCTGCTAAATAAAGAAATAGATTGTTCTTTATTTTGATTTTTCTTTTGCATTAAAACAACTATAAGTGTATGCTTTGAAGAAAATGAGAAAATAATAAAATAAAGTGTATAGTCTGGGCTAATAAGAATAGGAGCATGATATAAAGCTAATTTGACTGGATTAAATGACTTATTTTCTTCTTCAAAACATTTTACTTCAGTATCTTTCTTCAACATATCAGTTATTTGCCTCAAATGTTCAATAAGATTTGGAACAAATCTTCTCAAAAAATTATTTTTTCCATTGAAAGATTGAATCTCCTTTTATCTCCTTGGATAATATAAATTCTGAATTGCTTCAATCCTTGAAGGATCTACTCCTATGCCATCTTTAGATTTATTATGCCCGAACAATTTACGTTCCTCCATAGCAAAGAGGCTATTCTTTTGATTTAATGAAATACCAAGATTTTTGGACTTTTCAAAGACTGTATTTAAATGCTGCAAATGGTGTTCATCTGTCTTTCAAAAAATAGTGATATCATCTAGTTAAATAACCAAAAACACATCTTTTTCATTGGAAAAATAAATGTCCATTTATCTTTAAAAAATTGCTCCTTCATTCTCCAAACCAAAAGGAATTTTGGCATACATGAAAGTACCCCAAGGTGTGGTGAAAGTTGTCTTTTCTTGATCATCTGGGTAGACAAGAACTTGATTGTATCCTGAGTATCCATCTAACAAAGAAATTCTAGATGATCCAACTACCCTTTGCAGAATGTGATTCATTTTTGGTAGTGGATAGTTGTATTTTAAGGATACTTTGTTCAGATTTCTAAAATAAATGCACAATCTTATTTCTCTTGTCTTCTTTCTCACAGATACTAGATTGGACATCTAGCCAAAGAAACGAATAGGAACTATTATTCCAGTAGTGAATAATCTATTTACTTCCTTCTGAATTGAAGGTAGAAATTTAGGATTCATCCTTCTCAACTTCTGGAAAAATGGTTTTTGATTTGGCTTAAAAGGAATAATGTGCTAAATAATAATTTTATCATAGACCTTCAAATCTGAATATTCCCAAGAAAATACATCTAAAAATTGAGACATAAGTACTGCATACTCAACTTTCATGTCTGGACTCAAGGATTTAGAAATCTACACCATCTTTGGCTTTTCTGAAGTGCCAATATTTAAATCTTCCACTCCCACCTCTGTTGGTGACATAGTAGGTTTCCTTGCAACATCATCTTGGTCAAAAATTTCTTCCAAAGGTACCAAAACTCTTGGAATAGAATTATCCTTGAGCTATAATACTTGCATCTGTGTATCATGAATTTCTTGGTCATCTATTTGGGCATTTATGAATTCTTCTTCTGTCTGCAAGAAGTTATTGATTTTCTCACCATTTTGAAACACTTTCCAATATTGAACATTGCCAGGGAAAACAGGGTGATGTTTGAAATTTATTTCATATTTTTTGTTTGGATACAGAGGAATCTTGAACATACTAGCAGAAGTGGCCAAAGAATAAAAAATAACATTGATGTTTCTAGGAATTAATGACAGAGTATATTCAGGAAATGTTTTGAGGATATCTAGGACTGCATTTATGTAACTTCTCATTTTGGGATGTTTGGCTTGGTAATATCCTTTAACTTGCTTGATAACTAACTCGGAGTCACCATATACATAAATTTTCTTTGGACCAAGCTTTTTAAAAAATTTTAGACCAGCAATTAAGGCTTCATATTCAGCTTCATTATTTGTGCAGTCAAATGCTAGTTTGTAGGAATACATTCTAACATTTGGAGGGATATCCAATGATTGATTAATTTGGCTGTGAATATATATTCCAATACCATCACCTTATTTTCCCATGACTCCATCAAAATCCATAGTCCAAAGACTATTTTCTTCATCTGGAAGGTGTAAATCGGATTGTTGATTTTTGTTTTCTTTTTGAGATACCTCTGTTGTATCCAAAATCTCTGTTTTTTCTATTTTTTCTTATTTTCTTATTGAGGATATGCCTTCAATTCTGAACTGTTTCACACTAATTTACAAAGTTTCGTCTCTGCCAATTCTAAAATAGAACCTGAATATTTTGGTTTTTCTGATTTTTCTTCTATGAAAAATTATGAAGATGGTGAACATTCTTCATTGAATAAAATAAAAGACTTTAAATATGTATGTACAACATGAATAGGATGAGTGTCAGGCCTTGCTCTTGTATTGATAATATACTTCATCTTACTTTCTCTGTAAATTTTTCTGAATTGTCCAAAGATATGAATTGTTGCATATGAAAAGTCAAGCTGCAAAGTTCCTCTAAGCTTTTCTCCCCATGATCTAGAAAGTAGCATTCCATACCTAGGTGGAATATGAGCCACAACAACATTCATAAGGACATTCTTCATTGGAATTTGTTCTAATGAGACCATTAAATCTTTGATATGACCAAGACACTTCACCCTCCCTGAATCAAATGAACAGAGGTAATGGTAAGGTCTTGTGATGTCAAGTCCTTACTTATCCATAATGGCTTTAGGTATAAGGTTGTGGGATGATCCAGAGTTAAGCATTTCATTTTGAAGAATGAAATCATGGATCTTGAGATTGAAGTAAAAGGGAGGAACTTCACTTTCTTCTGATTTTCCATAAACAACAAAACCAAAAATAAGCTCAGGATGATCATCACTCAAGTTAACCATATTAGATGTTTGATCAACTCTTAGTGACTTAGTAACTTGAAAATTATATTGATCATTATTCATTATCTCAGTTAGAGGAATAGAAACATTTAGTTTAGCAATTTCATTTTCAAGAGAAAAATGAGCTGGATGTTTTTCTACCTCTTTCAGTGATGTGTCCTTATTTTTAGGCATTACTTTGGATGAAGAATCTTTCTTCTGCCCTCCTTCTTGAACTTCTTGATATTTTCTTTGATTTCTGGTGGATACTTCATTAGCTTTAGAAGAAGTAGAAGCAGTAGGCTCTTTTTCTTTGCCGCTATTAGGTGCATTAGCTTCTTTTTGCTGAGTATTAGTTTGAGAGCTTTGCTTCTTTTGATTGGAAACTATGGGAATATTTTTGCTCCTCAAACCATATTGTCTTTGAACTTGGGTGAGGAAATTTTTATATCATCTCTGATAGTCTCCAGTACACATTAAATATTCATTTGACATGGCATATTTTTGGTCTTTTGATGCACAAATTTCTGCAGAATATCGATATTCTTTAGTGAGGAAAAAAGGTTGTTGATTTTCCTTAAATAAATGTTTTTCTCCATAAATTTCTTCTTCATCATCTTCATTAGGGCCTTCCATATAATTCTGTTGGAAAGGTGTCCTATGTTAGGTTGCTATATTACTAGTATAGTCCCTTATTGTTGTTAGTTTAACCCCCTTATTGTTATTAGTTTAACCCCCTTATTGTTATTATTGTACCACTGTAACCCCCATATTGTTATTATTGTGCCCTTAAATTATTATTGTTAGGTCGGCTAGGATTACATTGTGGCCCCACTAGGATTACATTATGGCCCCATGGACTCCTATATACAGAAAGGAGGTTTTGTAATTTGTATCATCCAATAATTGTTCATTAATGTAATGTATTGGAGGTTGCCCCCTCGAAGTGGCTTATTTCTAAGGTATTTATATCTCTTTTATTCTATTTTTGGAGCTGGTTTCACAACATTTGGTATCAGAGCTTTGGATTCTAGGGTTTCGCTGCTCCAAACAGGTCATCGTGGCATTTTCACTATAAATTTTTTTATATGAAGTTTCAGAAACTGAAATTTTAGGGTGCGAAGCCAAAATCCTGAGGAACATCATTAAAAAATTTCAGAGCTTGGTTCGCAATATTTTCAGAGATATGATCTGTGGAAGTTAGGTCTTTTTGCATGCTCCTCAATTTAATCTAAATAGGTCATCGTGGAATTTGCGCTATAACTTTTTTTCTATGAAGGTTCAAAATCTGAAATTTTTTGGGCACGAAGCTGAAATCCTGAGGAAACTCGACGAAACATTTCAGAGCTTGGTTCATAATATTTTCAGAGATACGATCTGTGGAAGGTAGTGTTTGTTTTATGCTCTTGAATTTCATCTCAAAGAGGTGATCGTGGGAAAATATTCATAACTCTCTCTTTGAGCATCGGATTAGAGTGCCGTAAAAAGTGGCTGCAATTACACGGAATTTAGTTTCTTTGCTATCAACTTTAGAGCTAAAAGATGAAACAATGACACATGGAAAGTCGTACAAGTTCGCTCTACTGAACTATTCCATAATTAGGTCATTGTGGGAGATTGGACATAACTTTGTCTTGGAGAATCCAAATCAAGTCAGACCTATGGCATTCAAAAGATAATTTATAAGGCTACCTTAGTGCCCAATTTCAGATACTAAAGAGCCACAATCACAAAGATAATCCAATTTCAATATTGAGCTCCTCAAAAGCAAGAAAAAGGTGTGTATTTTTTTTACGAATTGCATAAGTCTTGTTTGAAGAATCAATTTGAATTGATTCCAAGGGAATATTGTAGAATACATATCAGTATTGGGTTAAAAAAAAAATTCCCCATAAAAATAATTCAACATGCATTAAGCCTTCAAAAGGCTCTAGTATGACTCATGAAGATGAAGAATTGCAACATGATCTATCAAAATTACAAGAGCAAGTGCACCAAATTTCGCTCTCGCAAAGAGAAACAAAAAATGAAATGGATGTTTTGAAGAAATGCGTGGAAGTGAATATGGATGGTTTGAAGAAAGGCATGGAATCTAAGATAGATGGCATGGAATCTAAGATGCATGACATGGAAACTAAGATTGATGAAAAAATGAAAGACAACATGGAAAACATGAAGAATGATCTAAAAGTAGACATGGAAGGTTTGACAAAGTTGATACAAGAAATGTTTCCTAATGGTGAAAAGATAGTAGAGGAAACTCATGATGAGAACAAAATAAATGTTAATCGTGACTTCATAAACTCTAACGTTGGCGGGAAGAACCACCATATTCCAAAAATGGATATGAGAAAGTTTGATGGAAAGGATCCTGTAACATGGATACTACAGATGGAGCAATATTTTTATCTTCATAATGTGCAAAACACACAAAAGGTACGCATTGCAACTTTAAATTTAGAACAAAATACATTTGTATGGTATCGATGGCTTTGCTCCCATAAAAATATTGTCACTTGGTCAATTTTTATGGAGGAAATGATAGCACATTATGAGGATACAAAGAGCAATACCTTCTTTAGCCAATTGATAAATCTCAAACAAAAGGGCTTAGTGGGGGAGCACATTGAGGACTTCCAAAAATTGAATATAAGGGTAACTGATATTCCAGTGGAACACAGGATTGATCTCTTCATAGGTACTTTAAAGGATAACATCCAACATGAATTTTGCATTTTGGAACCTGATTCATTGGAGAAGGCATTCAGGTTGGCAAGAAAAATTGAATGTAAAATTATGGCGATAAGGAAGCCTACCACTCACTTCTATAAATAAGGAAGTGTTGCTATGCCTAGATTTCCACAACCTACAAGGTTGACACCACAGCAATTGGAAGAAAAAATATCAAAAGGGCTTTGCTACAGTTGTGATAGAAAATACACTAAAGGTCATAAGTGTGCTAAGAAGAAATTATTTTACATAGATTGTGAAGAGGAAGAAGAAAATGAACAAGAAGAGGACATACACCAGGAACTGGCCCTAGAAGAGGAAGAAATGAGTCTGACCATATCATGTAATGCATTGGCAAGAATTACCACTCCTCAAACTCTCAAGATATAAGGAAATATCAAGAAGAAAAGGTAATAGTGTTGATTGATTCAGGTAGCACCCATAATTTTATTCATTGTAAGGTAGCCAAGGAATTGAATTGTTTCCTATACCGAACACCAGAATGTCAAGTGATGGTTGAAAATGGAGGAACTATAAATTGCTCTGGAAAATGTCATAATATCAAGCTAACCATGGGGGAATATGTATTGAATAGTCCAATGCTTTCCATTCCTATGGGAGGCGCTGATGTTGTACGAGGAGTACAATGGTTACAATCTTTGGGGATGATAGCTTTTAATTTTCAAGAACTTTTCTTGAAATTTTTTTCAGAAGGGAAGGAAGTCGAATTATGGGGTATTGCAGGGAAGCTAGGAAAGATAATAAGCTCTAATGTCATGAAAAATCTTCTAAATAAAGAACAACGAGGCGTAATTGCACAATTATGCTCACTAGAAGTTCCAACATCAAAATCATCTACTTTTGCAGATCTCCAACAAGTCTTGGACAATCATTCCAAGGTGTTTGAAACTCCCAAACGACTCCCACCTATTCGTGATCATGATCATGCTATTCATTTGATTCCAGGAA
This sequence comes from Pinus albicaulis, assembly GCA_034641835.2. Classification (NCBI taxonomy): domain Eukaryota; kingdom Viridiplantae; phylum Streptophyta; class Pinopsida; order Pinales; family Pinaceae; genus Pinus; species Pinus albicaulis. The sequence continues at coordinate 740,350,877 of CM076582.1, forward strand.
GTGTTCCTCCAAACATCAGGCCTTATAGATATCCTTACTTCCAAAAGAGCGAAATTGAACGTATGATTGCAGAAATGTTAGAGGCGGGTATAATTCAACCTAGTCAAAGTTCTTTTTCTGCTCCTGTAGTATTGGTACACAAGAAGGATGGATCATGGTGAATGTGTCCGGATTATAGGGAGCTCAATAAGCTCACCATTAAAGATAAATTTCCCATTCCCGTTATTGATGAATTATTGGATGAATTACATGGAGCAATTTATTTTACCAAGTTGGATCTTCGTTCAAGATATCATCAAATTAGAATGAAGACTGAAGATATTCCAAAAACAACATTTCGAACTCATGAGGGTCATTATGAATTTTTGGTCATGCCTTTTGGCCTTACCAATGCACCTTCTACATTTCAAGGGTCGATGAATTCCATTTTCAAACCCTTCCTTAGAAAATTTGTGCTAGTATTTTTTGATGATATACTAATCTACAACAGGTCTTGGAAGGATCATGTTGAACATGTTGACAGGGTGCTCAAACTATTGCAGGAGAAACAACTATATGCAAAAACATCCAAATGTTTCTTTGGAGTACAAGAGGTGGAATATATGGGTCATATTGTATCTCATGAGGGTGCTAAGGTAGACCCTAACAAAATTAAAGCCATTAAGGAATGGAAAGTCCCCAAAACCATAAAGCAGTTGCGAGGATTTCTCAGGTTAACAGTGTATTATCACAAGTTTGTTAAGAATTATGGGAGAATAGTAGCACCTCTAATGACATTATTGAAGAAAGATGCATTTTCATGGAATCCTAAAGCAACTAAGGCCTTTGAACATCTTAAAGAGGCAATGTGCCTAGCACCGGTCTTAGCTACGTTAGACTTCACAAAAACCTTTATTGTGGAATATGATGCCTCAAGAAATGTAATTGGTGCTGTTTTAATGTAGGAAGGAAGACCCATTGCTTTTGAAAGTCGTCCAATCAAAGGAAAATATTTTCAGAAACCTATTTATGAGAAGGAAATGTTAGCAATACTGAAAGCACTAAAGAAATGGCGAACTTACCTAATGGGAAGACACTTCAAGGTAAAAACTGATCATGATATTCTTAAATACTTTTTGGAACAAATATTATCTTCAGAAGAGCAGCAAAAATGGGTCACAAAGATGTTGGATTATGAATTTGAAATAATCTACAAAAAAGGGAAGCTTAATGTTGTTGCAGATGCACTATCAAGAAAGAATGATGAGGTGGAAGCATTGCTTTGTGCCATTTCTATTATCCAACTAGATTGGATAACCGAAGCAAGAGATGAATGGAAGAAGGACAAATAAGTATGGACACTCATTCAAAAGTTGCAGCAAGATCCTAGTACATATGATACATTTAGTTGAAAAAAATATTCTTTATGGTACAAATATCGCTTATATATTTGTAAATATTCCCAACTAAAACAAAATATTATTTTGGAATTGCACACTTCTCCTTTAGGAGGACACTCAGGATTTTTAAAAACTTTCTATAGGGTGAAGAAATTATTTTTTTGGGATGGCCTTAAATCTGATATTCAAAAGTTTGTGGCGGAATGTTTGGTTTTCCAGAAGAATAAAGTTGAGACAATTAAGACCCTGAGACTTCTACAACCTTTATCCATTCCAAGTCAACGTTGGGAGGAGATTTCAATGGATTTTATCACAGGTTTACCTAAGTCCGAAGGAAAGAGTGTCATCATGGTGGTAGTTGATAGACTTACCAAGTATGCACACTCTTGTGCATTATCTCATCCATTTAAAGCAAGTACAGTTGCTACTACATTTATGGATAGAATTCAAAAGCTACATGGAAGCCCAAGGGTTATTGTGAGCGACAGAGATCCCATTTATACTGGAAATTTTTGGACGGAGTTATTTTCTTGTTTGGGTACTCAATTAGCTCATAGCTCATCTTATCATCCTCAATCTGATGGTCAAACTGAGATAGTAAATAAATGTTTGGACGGATATCTTCGTTGTTTTGTATCTGATAAACAAACACAATGGGTCAAGTGGTTACCTCTTGCTGAATGGTGGTATAACACTTCCTTCCATACTGCAGCGAAAATGACCCCATTTATGGCACTTTATGGATATCATCCACCATCCATCACATCATCTTTAAGGGAAAATTCGAAGGTTCAAGCAGTGGAAGATCACATCGAGCATCAGCAAGAAGTTCTCCAACTCTAAAAGGATAACCTGAATTTGGAACAAAATCGAATGAAACAACAGGCAGATCAACATCGCAGCGAGAGAAGTTTTGATGGAGGAGATTGGGTATTTTTACGGCTACAACCATACAAACAAATGTCCCTCAAGCAAGCTAAGAAGGATAATAAATTATCGCTAAAGTACTATGGTCCTTACAAGGTGTTGCAAAAGATTGGTACTATGGCATACAAATTGGAGCTTCCTGCTTCTTCGCGAGTACATCCAGTTTTCCATGTTTCATGCTTAAAGAAGGTTATAGGTGAAAATCTTCCAGTTCAAACAGTATTGCCAGAACTTGATGGGGAAAGGAAAATCATATTGGAACCTGAAGCAGTCATGGAAAAAAGAACTCGACAACTACGGAATCGATCAATTTCAGAGTATCTCATCAAGTGGAAGAACTTACCCACCGAAGATTCTACATGGGAGGATGAGAATTTTATACAGAAGCACCCAGAGCTACTCAAGTGTTGAGGACAACACTTTTTTGAAGGAGAGGGGCATGTTAGGTCCCTATATTACTAGTATAGTCCCTTATTGTTGTTAGTGTAACCCCTTATTGTTATTATTGTACCCCTGTAAACCCCATATTGTTATTATTGTGCCCTTAAATTATTATTGTTAGGTCGGCTAGGATTACATTGTGGCCCCACTTGGATTACATTATGGCCCCACGGACTCCTATATATAGAAATGAGGTTTTTTAATGTGTATCATCCAAGAATTGTTCATTAATGTAATGTATTGGAGGTTTCCCCCTCGAAGTGGCTTATTTCTAAGGCGTTGATATCTCTTTTCTTCTATTTTTGGAGCTGGTTTCACAACATCCTAACTTGCTATTGACTTTGTCAATCCTAACCCCTCTATTCCCTTTGCTTAATCCTGTATTGGGGTTACTGATTTTGACCCCTGAAATTGGGATTTCTTATAGAAGGTTTGGCTTGTTTATCAGAACTAGAAATCTTATCCATCATTTTATCCATGGATTTAATCAAAGAATCAATTTTTCCTTTTGATGAAGTGGATGTTTCTTATTTTATTGTGACTCTTTTCTTTATTTTGACCTTGGAATTTTTAATAATCAAATTGACCTCTGCATTCACTGCATTTCTTTGCATTTCCTCCAAATTTGATGGGTTTCTGTCCCTCAATTGATAGGCCATATCAGGGTCAAAACGATTAGGTTAATGGAGTAAAGTAATGTCTGGGGGTGGTTTGATATTATCAGGAATTGAATGATATATATTATTAAATCTAGCTGTGAATTCTTGGACAGACTCATTTGTATTCCTTTTTAGTGCATTATATTCATCTAGGATTTGTAGTGGATTTTCTTCTCTTCCCATTTTTCCATGAATAAATCAATTAGTTGTTGTGAGGTGCCAATTGTACCAGCTCCAAGAGAGCGAAACCTTTTCTTTACTTATCCAGAAAAACTTTGAGCAATAATACACATCTTAGCATCATCATTGTCTACTTCTTCAAGATCTATAAAATCAGTAACTCTAGCCACATGCTGATAGTTAGTAATTTCTCATGTTCCATCAAGTAGAGGCATCCTCTGACCATAATTTTGAGGTAAAGCAGTAAGTTGAACTAGCAGAATTAGTGGATAAAATATGGCCATGATTAATGGAGGATGTGGTGGAGGTGTGAATTGTGGTGTGGATTGAATGAAAGTTTGCAAAGGTAAAGAGGGAATGAAAGGAGGAACAAATGATGTAGCTGTATGAAATGCTGATGTAAAAGAAGTACCAAAAGGTTGTTGCTGATATTGAAAATAGGCCTCTTCAAAGGTTTCTTGAAAATTTTCTACTAAGCCTTTAAGTTTATGGAAATTAGACCAAAATTCAGTATCAGTTTCAGACTCAATGGTTTCAAAAAATGGTGAAAAATACTCAAAATCAAAAGGGTCAAAAGTAGTTTCAGACTTGGTTCTAATCAAATATTTTTCAGGTGATAGAGAAAAAGGAAAATTTTCTGAGACAAACCTCACAGGCAAGGAATTTGATTTAACTAATGGAGGAAAAACTCTTCCTGACTGTTGAGACTTGGTCTTATGTTTTATCAAAATAATTTTAGGGTTATATACCAGGGGTGATGGATTAGGGTCATAGTTAGACCTAGTATATCTTTTTGAAGCTAGATTAAGATCAAAATATGTTTTGGCTCAGGTTTTGACTTCAGCCTCTTCAGAAAATCTTTCCTAGGGAATATTTAACAATCGTTCCCTGACAACGATGCCATAAATGTTATCACTCTCCCCAACTTCCTAGGCTGAAATTAGGAGTGAAGAAAGGTAACCACAAACCAACTTTTAGCTAGGCAGCTAGCCCTACTTAAAAAAAGAGGGATCTCTTTCATTCACTTTTTAAATATTCAATTTTAGGGCTGAGTACCAGATTTTAGGCTAGATAAAAATCAATTTTTTTTTTAGAATTTGTTTTCTAGATAAAAATTATAATCAGTGAAACTAAAACTGATCTCAAAGACTGAATTGCAGAAAACTGAGCAAGGCAATACATGCAAACTATTTTAGCACATTTAATTTGTCATTGATGTATAGTGGCAGAAAGGAAAGGGGTTTGAATGAGAATTTTACTGAATTCATTCATTAGAATAAAAGACAAATTGTAAAAATCATAATAAACAGAACATTTGACTAAACTCCGTTTATAGACTAACAAAAATTTTACATAGAAAGTGAAATGGAAGTGAAATAACATAGAAAGGCTCAGTGCTCAACAAAAATACCAAATGAATCTCACAAAATTCTTGCAACTCCTTTGATTTTCATTAATATCATATCCACAGTAATAAACAGAGTTCAAAAACTCGATTATCCAATAGTAATACTTTGTACTTCAAAGTATATACAGAAGAATAAAATTACGACAATTACATTAAAGGTTATCATAACAGATAGTGTTTTATCTTCTAACTAATTTCTAACTGCATCACGAAAATAAATTTAATCTTTTGTGCTGGCGTTGGCACTGGCTATAACCTGAAAATGTTGTAGAATGAGATGTTTGCGGGCTGCACTGGCTATCAACTGACTGCTGATCTAGAAAAATTTGACTTTTCTACTTTTATTAATTACCCTTGAAACTCACATAGCTTTTCCCAGTGCTCTTCATCAGGGATAACTAATTTAATTACCTTCGGGTAAATTTAATTTTCTTCAGTGTATTTAGCAAAACTAGGTTTCACCACAAAGACATGTTTGATTTCATACTGAATGTAAATGTCATTGCTTAATGCTCCCAACAGTGCATTTCCTGTTAATTTGCCTTTAATATTTGGAAACTTGGTAGTATCCCTGGGAATTTCCTGAAGTATTTTTCCATAGTCATCTCTGGTTATCAGTTTATCATTAATTAAAAAAAGAGAAGGCAATATTTTTGTGTCAGAAACTCTATCCTATTGGAAAATCTTTGAAATGTAACCTCTAGACTGTGACATTTTCTTCAAGCTGAAGAATCAAATTATTTTTTTTTAGTACTTTCTTCACTTCCTAGATGGTTTCTATTCTGCCATCAATGCCCAATTCATCTAGTTCATAATTGTTATTTGAATTCGGAACTCTAATGATATTTTTTGTTGTGGCAGGCTTGTCTCCCAGTTGTGCTTTGATTATTGTAATGGCCTCATTTTCCTTTGGTATCAACACCTTTTGCTCAAATATGATCTGGATACTTGGACAAATTTCAGTGATAGACTCTATGATGTATGCCCATATTATCTCTTTTACCTCGCCCAAAGTGTTACTAATTGAAGATTATTTTTTCTCTTTTTGTAGCCTTTCAATCAACGTTTTGGCCCTTTGTGCTTCATCTGCATGTGAACTATCAACATTAGATTTCTGTAATTGTAATAATTTTACATTATCCTATAATTTTTTGATCTCCTCTTCTTGAATGGACATGTTCTGAGTTGCTTTGGTAAGCTTCTCAGCTCCATCTGCAGTGCTTGCTGTAGAAGTTTGAGCTATAGGAATGGCTGCTAGTGGCACTGATTCTAAAGGAAACTTTGATGTTTTTATTGCTTCTTCCTTTTCCTTTATCATTTTTTCTAATTATTATTACATTTGCTTTAATTGAGTATTCTGATTCATTTTCAACTTTGTCATTTCTGTCTTCTGAGTTTTAGTTTCTTCAATATCCTTTACAAAAGGATCTTCTGTAGCTAGAATATTTAGTTGTTTCCTCAATGCTCCTATGTCAACATTTTTCTTCTTGATTATTTCTTCAATGTCATTAAAATTAAATGGATCATATCCAATTTTTACCACTAGATCTTCTAGAGTCTTGATTCTTGTGTCCTTTGAAAATGAAGATACCTTCTCCAATTTCAGCGGTGACTTTACATTTGCCAATGAAACTTGCAGTTTTGATAAACTCAAAGTAGTATTAGTGAGAGTTTATGAAATCATCTCACCAATTTGATTGTGAAGCTCCATTTGGTCTATTGGATGAATTATTTTGTGTCAAACTCAAATGATTCCCTATTATAATCTACTTCAGAGTTTGGTTGTGGAATTTGTGCCTAAAGAAATGCAAAGCGCATTTTTCCCTTTTTAGAATCAAAGGCTGAAAACAACCTACTTTGTGAACTAGGAGTGTGCTCCAAAACTGGTTATATGTACTTGTCTTCAACATTTCATTATTCAGATTTATCTCTTTGAAAGTGTTGAAGACAATCTTCTCTTTTCCCCTGTAGGAGTTGTGCTAGTTTGAATGGATTTTTTTGATCTTTAGGAGATGTTTTTTGTTGAACTTTAGATACTATAGAAGTAGTAGGAGTATTAGAATTTCCTTTATCACCTACCTGTGTGGATGGAGGTGTCTCTTCAGTAATGATGATTACTTCTTTCTCTGACTCCTTGCTCGTATTGACCTTTGGATTTAGCTTTGTTTTCTTCCTTTAGTGAATTTTGAACTCTTTGCTAGATGAATCAGTCATTGGAGATGATTGATCTTCTCTAACGCTTTTACCTTCTCTTTCTCGTGCAATAGGAGTCTGTAATGCTGATGTAGATCATGTTTTATCTTTAGGCTCCTATTGTGTATCTTCTGTCCATTCAAGCTGATTCATGTATTTTTCAATCTCTACCCTAGGTGTATGAAGATATGCTGTAGATTTATTTTCCACCCTCAGTTTTGAAAAGACACCAACTGGATCATATGACCATGTAAAACTTGGGCTAAACTGCATTTCTTTCAACAAATTATCTACTTCCTCCCCTGATGTCCTCCTATTACAAATAAAAGGACCTATCTATGTTTTAATTTTAAAATGTGATTTCTTCTTAGCAGAGACAAAATGCACTTCATCTGCATTAATCATTTTTCTAATATACTCCAATGGAAAAATCCTCACGGGGAGGAATTTGGGCAACTTATAAGGGGGAAGTTCACATCCTTAAACTCTAAGTTCTATATAATTTTGGTAAAGATGCCAATCCCCTATTCTAGCTTGATATAAGAGTTGCAATACTTTTCTAATCACTTCACTAATTCTTATCTTTGGAGTGTTATTCGACAAACTGAGTGCTAGCTGAAGAAAAAATTCCACAAACCGTTTATATGAATATTCTTTTTGTTCCTTCATGACTAATGAAGTCCAGAAAATGATTGAATGTTGGTTGTCATCCTCATCCAATTTTTGTAAGGAAAACTTAAATTTGTCTCCTTGAGAGTACAAGAACAAGTAAAATAGCACATGGGCATAACTGAAAACCTCTTTAGTTGTGAATTTCACAAACTGGCCATGGATAGAATTTGCAATAAACTGATTGAAGTTGAAAATGATGGAGGGTTTGGAATGTGTATAGAATATGGATAGGAATCCTATGATGGATTCATCTACCCATTGGTCTGAGTAATAACCAAGAAGTTAGGAAATGACTGTGATGATTTGTTTGGACCTTTCAAGGAAAATGGATGATGGAAATTGAAGGTTTTTCTTAGGTAATGGGTCATTTTCAGTCATGAATAGCTCAAGAGTTTGAGCTCTCTTTTCAAAATATAATTTATGGTATATTTCTATCAAGGCTTCTTGGGAAAATGGTGTGGAATTATATGTGGTTAGGGCTTGCATCATTTGTTCAATTGTTTGGGCATTAATAGTCACTAGAATCTCTCCTGTAGGAGCGATAATAGCTATCTAGTTTGGCATATACCAAGCTTGACATCTCCTAAAAAACTCTAGGGCACTATGCGTATGAGGAAAGATAAAATGTTGGAGATTAGAATCCCATAGTCCTATGTCATCTGATTTATCCAAGAATTTGTCTTCTAACCAGCAATGTAACTCAAAAATCTGAATGTCAGACAAGGTTTCATGTATTTTGTGATCTTTGTCTGCTAAGGGAATATGCTGAAAATCAATTGGAGGATGTAATAGTAGACTTACTAGTTGCTCAGGTCCTTTTTTTTCCAGAGGCATGGTTGGCTCTGTTGTAATGGCGGAAAACAAGAATTCTCTGATAGAAAACATAGAACGAGACTGAGGAGAAGCTCTGAAACTACAAGAAAATCAGTAGCTGCAAATGAAGGCTTTAAAAACTAATGAATTTGATCTCTGGAACTCTGGTAATAGTTGTAAACTGGTAATCCTATGTAAAGTATATTGAAAAGGCAGAGTAAATGTTCAAACATGCTATTAATGGTGAATTTATAGGTAATTAGATTATTTCCCGTTTCAAATAGGCGTGTGTACATTTCCTAATGGTTAGCCATTGAATTAATTGGATAATGGTTATGGTAAACGTGAGAATTAAGTTGATTGGATGGTTCAGAGTCCACATCGGCATGATGGTTTTTATCAGTGGTAAGCTAGAATTCAGAGGGGTAGAAAGGCGGTAATGGTTTCATGCCCGGGGGGGTGGTGGTGCGAAATCACCTGCTCGTGACACATATCAGTGGGGTTGGATGTCAATACCACTCTTTTCGGACCCCCCCTCCTTTTGTGACGGTAAGTCTCAGACGATGTGGGGAGGGGGGGGGCGAAGTCTAATATGGGTCGTTGGATGAAATTGAGATGTGACGGATGATCGACTAGATGGGGGAGGTTTAACGTGTGGCAGATTTAAATGAAATGGTGGGGTAGGGGTATTATAAAGGTGATGTGACGTGAAAGACTGATGAATGAAGAGATGTAACGTGTCATGACGGTAATGGAGAATATGGTTGTGGAGAATAACGATGGTGAAATATAACACATAATATTTATAACCTATGGTTTAAAGAATTATTTTCAAATTATTAAAAATAGAACTTTAATAAACTATAATTTTGAAAATATCTTTTTTCAGCAAATTTTTGCATTCCTTTTCGAAATATAGCAGCAGAGTATAGAAATTCCATGGCACAAAGTTTATTTTTTAGACTATGAAGACTGAAATTTTCCTTCAACTAGAACTTTATGGATGAAATGGAAATTTAACTGCTCTTTTTAATAATAAAAAACTGAAGACTTTTCATGGCAGTTTAGACCCTAAACTTGACCTATATGTGATGGAATGACATGACTTTTGACCTCTGAATGCAGATGAAAAAGTATGAAGGAGAAACATATCATGATAGGACTCATGCAGTGATCAAAATTATTTCTGATGATTGACTAAAAAGCAAGGCGGAGTATTAACGTGTGGCAGAGTTAAATGAAATGGTGGGGTAGGGGTATGATAAAGGTGATGTGACGTGAAATAATGATGAATGAAGGGATGTAACATGTCATGAAGGTAATGGAGAATATGTTAGTGGAGAATGATGATGGTGAAATATAACACATAGGATTTATAACCTATGGTTTAAATAATTATTTTCAAAATATTAAAGATAGAACTTTAATAAAATGTAGTTTCGAAAATATCTTTTTCAACAAATTTTTGCATTTCTTTGTGAAACATAGCAGCAGAGTATAGAAATTCCATGACATAGAATTTATTTTTTGGACTATGAAGACTGACATGGTCCTTCAACTAGACCTTTATGGATGAAATGGAAATTTAACTACCCTTTTTAATAATAAAAAACTAAAGACTTTTCATGGCAGTTTAGACCTAGACTTGACCTATATGTGATGGAATGATATGACTTTTGACCTCTAAATGGAGATGAAAAAGTATGAAGTAGCAGCATATCATGATAGGACTCATTCAATGATCAAAATTATTGTTGATGAATAACTGAAAAAGAAAAAAAAATTGACTAATGACCTACTGGAAAACTCTTAAAAGAGTTATCTTTGACCACTGAAAAACTGACTCTAACATTGGATCTAGATGGGGATGGAATATCCTTTATGAGGTGTCAATAACAGGATAGATCAGGTAGCCTTACCATTGGGCTATGGAGTCAATTAGACTTTGAAAAACTGAAAAAAAAAACTAAACATTTTGACTAAAAATAACTAACTTGACTCTGACTTGACAAAAGACTTAAAACTTGAGAACTTTTTGTTCGCAATGTGATGCAATATGTTGTCCTTTATGGCAACCTACTTGATAAATTGTTCCTTGATGGAAACCTACTTGATGAGTTTCCTTTTAATAAGCAACCTATTCGTTAAACATGTAAAAATGATGTATCTACACGTCAGTTCAGAAGTGACAGAGAAAGGCAATCCTGTTAGGATCAGAGAAATGATAGATATAATATGTCACAATGTATACGCAAGTTTGATGAAGGCAACCTGTGTACATACGATACTTGGTATATAGGAAACCTGTGTATACATCCATAATTAGTATATTCATAGTTATTATGAAGAGAAGTCGCGTATACACGTGAGTGCGAAGAAGAAAAGTCATGTATACCTTTTGCGCTCTAAAATTATGATACCAGGGGGCATTAACATGGTATTAGCCCACAATATTGAGAATCGTATTGTCTATTTGATCCCGTCTAAGAATACCATCGACAATTGTGTAGTTTTGGCTCATGGTATTGGTAAAGGCTAAATCTGTATAAGGAGAAGAAGATAATAGTGCATGGGTGTGCATGTGTAAGGGTTGTTCCTGAATATTTCTCTCTCAAGCATATCTGCATGGAATGAACTCTCTTTTATTGTATATCTAAATCTATGATGCACCCTTGGATACAATGATGGATCAAGATCTCTAGACCTAAAATGACTATGTACTTGCATGATCTAATTACAAGATGTTTGGATCAATGACCTGGCGCATGTTTGCTGAAGTGAAATAAAGAAATCTGGGTAAGTTTATAGATCTGCATATTTCTATAGTAATAGCATTTAAAAATCTATATTCTAGTTCATCACAGTCAAAGCGCGTATACACGCGGTTTTGTCTCAGCCAAAGTGCGTATGGAAGTCAGGGTTTTATGAATCTTGTTGAAGAGGTTATCTGTTTATTGCTACTATATTTCTACTGTCTGTCAATGAAGTCTTCATGTAGATCTGGGCTGTTTGAATACTATATATGCTTTTAAGTTGGATATGTACAAATCTGATCAATGAGTGATTAAGTATGAATAATAATACTGATTGAATAAGTGTTCTGCAAATCTAAAAAGATATCTCACTGAAAGCCTTAGATTTTGTTCTGAGACTGATCATATTTTGGAAGATCATTATTCTCAGATCTATACACAGGTTGTTCTGAAGGAAAGTGTGTATACACGCGGGCTCAGTAAAGTGAAGTAGTGTATGCATTTTAAGATAATGAATGATCAAGGTTGAGATTGTTTCTACATGCTGATTTTGAAATATGGGTTTATTACTATGTTCTAGTTACAGTGATCTCACTGTTCTGATTGAAGTTTTTGGGTTACGTTTATTCCTGATGATATTTATGAAGTGTTGTTTTGAAGCTATGGGATATAGTGTGAAAATTGATGAAACATGGTATGTAGTGGTTCTGAGGATTGAAGCCTTCAGTGTGGAAGCAAAATCTTCCTACCAATAGAAGTTGGCATTCTAATCAGGGGGTTGAAGCTCCCTTCCAGTAGTGGCTAGTCAACAAGATTAGGGGATTGTAGCTCCCTTCCATTAGTAGCTAGAGAATGACATAATATTGCAGTATTCTTTAGGTAGATGCCTGCGTACTGATATGAGTCTGCATTAGTACAATATTGTAAGCAAATTTTCATATAATAAATATTGAAGACAGAAACGACAAGAACGGTGGTTTTCTTCCGAATTGGGTTTCCACCTTAAATCTTGGTGTTCATGAGTATTTCTTATGTGTGATTATTTATTCTGTTCTTACTGCACATGCTTCTTGCTTACTAAACATATGAATGATGCACTAATCTAAGTAAATAATTATCTGCATAATAATATATATAGACATACGCAAGTTTGTTTAAAGATAGCCGCGTGTATACACTAGTTGGGTTCATTAAAGTTGCGTATAGAAATCAGTAAAGAAAAAGTAAAATTTTACTGTGAGTTATAAATAATTATTCACCCCTCGCCCTCTCAGTATTTTTCCCAAAAATTGGTATCAGAGCAGGTCCTTCTGAAGAAGCTTAATTGCTAGAAGGAAGATTAGCTAAGATGAGAAATCAAGATGGGACAACATCTATCAGGCCTCCTCTCTTCAACGGAAACAATTTAATATTCTGGAAGACAAGGACAAGATCCTGTCTTTAGTCTCTTGGAGTAGATGTATGGGCTATAGTTGAAGGAGGTTATCAATATCCAGCTTCATTTCTGGCAGATCCAGCAGCAAGAAAGAACTATGAAACCAATTCAAAGGCAGTCAATGCATTATTAGGAAGTCTGACTGAATATGAATTTATCAAAGTCATGTAGTTGAATGCAACAAAGGAGATATGGGACAAAATCATTCTGAGCTATGAAGGTGATGCCAAGGTAAAAATTGCTAAACTCCAAACTCTCAGAATTCAATATGAAAAACTCAGAATGCATAATGGGGAAAGCATTTCTATTTTCTTTTTACATCTAGATGATATTGTAAATCATATGAGAAATCTGGGTGAAACCATAACTGACACTAATCTATTAGAAAAGGTTTAATATGTCTAACTCCCAAATTCGAGTCAAAAGTGTTTGCTATTGAACAAAAGTAGGATCTACAGACTCTTACTATTGTTCAACTTCATGGGATTCTGATTGCGTGTGAAATGAGGAAAGGAGGTCAATCTGAATTCAAAGAATTTGTCTTTTGAGTTGTTGCAAAAGGCAATGAAGTAGAAGAATAAGAAGGATCAGGGTATGTTTCAGAAGAAGATGAAATACATTTTGTAAAGAAGCTACACTGGAAGGTTTAGAGGTAAGCTTCCTTTTAATTGTTTTTCTTGTGGAAGAGTTGGTCATTATGTTGCTAAATGTCCCCATCAAGATAATCATGAAAAGGGAAAGGAAGTGGAAAAAGGAAATAAGAAACATTTTATCAATAGAAAAATCTATTATACTCATGAATATAGTGATGGTCTATCAAATAGTGAAGAAGGAGAATCTGATCAAGATATTAGATTGCTCATGGCTTTTGAAAAAGACTCTAGTGAGGTTAAAGATAATTTTATGGATGATTTAAAATAAAATGATTTTCTTGAAGAAATAAAACAACTCAAAATATGTTTGGAAGAAAAAAAAAATTCCTTAGATACTCTAAAGAACTAGCTTATAGAAAAGGAGACACAATGAGAAAATAGAATGTGAAATAGTAAGTCTAGTAGAGGAAATTGAGAAAGTGAAAACCTTAAATCTTAGATTTTCTAAAGGATCTAAAACCTTAGATTAAATTATCAAGGTTCAATGCTCTCCTCTTATAAAGACATGTCTTGGATATATTGGAGAATCCTCTCAGTCTTCAGCACCAAGCTATCTAAATACATCTAAAGCCAGCCAACAACATTTTGTCACTTTGAGAAAGAACAAAGAGACTTCCCAAGTAAAAAATAACCACTTCAATTCAAGGATGAAAAATAACAGAAGTATCAATCAGCAGGTAAACATTAATAGAAGGTTTCACGATCGCATAAATTCCTTTTTAAATGGACAATGTTTCTCATGTCATAACTTTGGTCATAAAGTTGCTCAATGTGTTGCATATAAAACCATCATGACCAGAGAGGCAAGAAAGCAAAGAAATGAGACTGGAATAAAGAAGAATACTTGAAACAAATTTTCTCCTCTTCAAAACGAAATTGAATGTTCTTATTGCAATAAATTTGGACATGAAGAATCTGAATGCAGGAGAAAACTTCAACCAAAAGAGAATATACCCTCAAACTCCAAGGTATGGAGAAAGAAGGACTTACAGGTTGAAAGTTGTGGCATAGCTTTATTTGTAGAAGGGGAAGAAAATCAATGGTACATTGATAGCATATGCTCAAAACACATGACAGGTGATAAAAATAAACTCCTTTCATACAATACACTAGAGAAGGAAAAGAATGTTACTTTTGGAAATGACTCTTCTGCTGTCATTAAAAGAAAAGGTTTTGTCTTTTTAAAATAAAAGGTGAAGGCTAACAATGTTATGCATGTGGATGGATTAAAGCATAACTTGTTGAGTGTAATTCAAATGTGTAATCAAGGAAATGAAGTTGTATTTAATTCAAAATAATGTGTAGTGCGTGAACTTGACACAGGAAAAATAGTAATAAAAGGAACTAGAATGCCAAGCAATCTGTATATATTGAAAGGTGGCCAAGAGCAATGCTACTTAGGTAAATCTATAGAAGATTGGTTATGGCACAGAATATTGGGACATTTGAGCTTCTCTCAAATAAGCGAATCTAGCAGACTCAAAGTTGTTCGTGATCTTCCCAGCATCACTCTGCCTGAAAGTACCATATGCAAGTCATGGAAATTTGGTAAGAAAAGCAGCGTGCAATTCAATGCCAAAGAAGGATCAACAAGTAAGCCTCTTGAACTTATACATACTGGTCTATCTGGTCTTGTAAGGAAAAATTCACCTCATGGAGAACAATACTATATTTTATTTATTGGTTACTTCTCTAGAATGTGTTGGATCAGTTTACTAAAACATAAAGATGAAGCATTTGAAAATTTTAAGATCTTCAAAGCTTTTGTTGAAAATGAATTAGATCTAAAAATAAAATGTCTTAGATTTGACCGAGGAGGAGAATATATATCAGATGAATTCATTGATTTCTGTGAACATCATGGTATAAAAAGATAGTTTTATGTAGCTATAACCCCACAACGAAATGGTGTGGTAGAAAGAATGAATAGAACAGTTCAACAGATGGATCGTGCTATTCTTGATGAATATGGAACTCCTGATAGCTTTTGGGGAGAAGCATCACATACCATAATAAATATTCTTAACAAGGCTCATGTTCACATGAACAGTAATAAAAATCCTTATGAGCTATGGTATGGTAATCTTCCTACTATAAAGCATTTTATAGTTTTTGGAAGAAAATGTTTTATGAAGAACAATGATGAAAAACTTGGTAAGTTTGAGCCTAGAGTAGATGAAGGAATATTTCTTGGGTACTCTTATAGAGTTAAAGCATATAAATGTTACAATAAAAGACTTCGGAAGATTGTTGAATGTATTGACGTTCTAATTGATGAGTCTCTCACAAATCCTAAAGGGGAAATAACAAAAACAAATGAAGATGATGACGATATATATTTTCCCTCATAAAATAGAAACAATATAGAAGGATAACCCAATGAAGCACCAGAAGAAGATATATCTAAAAAGGCTCCATCTAGGATGTTCAAAAGAATCATCCAGAATCTCAAATTCTAGGAGAAAAGGGAACGAGTGTCCAAACAAGAAGAACTCTTGTAGGATCCCCTAGCTATCTGGCATTCCTATCGACTATTGAACCACATAATGTAAATCTAGCTAGTAAATATGAATGTTGGATTCAAGCCATGAATGAAGAACTTGATCAGATCGAAAAGAATCATACTTGGGAACTGGTTCCAAGACCTCATGATAAAAATGTTATTGGAACAAAATGGATATTCAAAAACAAGTTAAATGAAAACAGAGATGTTATTAGAAACAAAGCTAGACTTGTTTGTAAAGGGTATGCTCAACAATAAGGTATAGACTTTGAAGAAACATTTTCTCCTGTCGCCATACTTGAAGCCATAAGAATGTTTCTTGATTTTTCAAGTTTTCAACAGTTCAAAGTTTATCAAATGGATGTAAAATCTTCTTTCCTCAATGGTGATCTAGAAGAAGAAGTTTATATATAACAAATAGAAAGATTCATTCTGGGAAATGATGAAAAACTTGTTTGCAAACTTAAAAAGGCTGTATATGGTCTCAAATAGGCTCCTCGATCATGGTACTATCGTCTTGAAAAATATCTTCAACAACAAGGTTTCACAAAGGGATCTGCTGAAAATAACTTATACACAAAAATTGAGAATGATAAATTATTGATTATTGTTGTGTATGTTGATGACATCATTTTCGAAAGTAATGAAGAGTCCATGAGTCAGAAATTTTCTTCTGTTATGCAACAAGAATTTGAAATGTCATTAATTAGGCAACTAACATATTTTCTTGTCTTACAAGTGCAACAAGAAACATATGGCATATTTCTATCACAAATCAAATATCTCAAGCAAATTATAAAGAAGTATGGGATGGAAGACTGCAAACCTGTGAGTACTCCAATGGTAACTAGATGTAACCTCAGTTCTCATGATGATTCTCCCATGGTGAATCAACCAGAATATAGATCCATGATTGGAAGTCTGCTTTATCTAATCGGGACAATACCAAACATTATTCATGCAGTTTGGATTGTTGGAAGATTCCAAGCTAATCCAAAAGAGTCTCACCTTCAAGCTGTAAAAATAATATTCAAGTATCTACAAGGGACTCAAGACTTTGGTCTATGGTATCCAAAGAATGATGATCTCACTCTTCATGCTTACAAAAATGTGGATTGGGCTGGAAATGTTGATGATCAAAAAAGCACTAGTGGTGGTGCATTCTATATGGGGCCCTGATTAGTATCTTGGTTCAGTAAGAAACAAAGTTATATTGCCTTATCTACAACAGAAGCAGAATATGTGGCTGCCGCATCTTGTTGCACACAACTTCTTTGGATGATGCAGAAATTATGAGATATTCAAATCAAATGTTCACCTCCCATCTCTAGTCTATGTGATAATACAAGTGCCATTAGTATCTTGAAAAATCCTGTTATTCATTCCAAGACCAAGCACATTCCTATCAAGTATCACTTCCTACGTGAAAAAGTGCTTGAAAAAAAGATTAAATTGGAGTATGTTCCCTCCAAAGGACAAGTGGAAGGTATATTTACTACACCTCTTCCCAGGGAAGCATTCGAATATCTCAGACAAAATATGGGAGTTGTCTCTGCCTCTTTGATCAAATCTGCTTAATTTCAGAAGATTAAATTCGGTACGTTGGTTTCATAAAGATGAATCATGTATATACGTGAGTTTCTGTACATAAAAATGCGTATGGTTTTTACTGACAGAAATTCTCTGGGACAACTTTCTGAATAGCCTGTGGTGTTGTTGGGTAATCTCTGCTTTTGTTCCTGTATTCATCCTACTATACCTTTCTTTGATATTTATGTCCTTAATGAGGGTTCTTTTATGAATTGGCTATTGAAGGTGTTCAGGATGCACGAGCACTTGTCTTGTTGAAAAGGATGCATTGTTGGCATTCTGATTGGTTGATGTGTTATGATCTCCTGTTTGAGATTCTTTGGTCTTGGTTATACAAAGTCATATTTTTTATTTGATCAATAGGTCATATTGAGACCTATGATGTAAATTTTTTATATTCAGTCATGTAAGGACTTGTTCAAATTTGTACACCCACTTAGTTGGGAAGCTGAGTCAACTATGTAATTCCACTTGGTTGGATCATTGATGTAAGTATGAGTCCTTGGTGATAGGAAAGGTCATACTTGGTTGAGTTATAGAGTCATGTAATTAATTGAAAAATATTTTATAAAGATTTAGCATGAACTCAGGGGGAGCATGGTAAATTCAGTGCACATCATATCTACAAAGCTCTTCTTTCTACAAGGGAAGATAAACCTTGTTTTGGTATTGATCCGCCCTTTTCCCTTGATTTCAAAGGGGGAGAGTATATTGGTGTTTGAATAATGGTTATGATTAATGTATCTATATTTTGTGATGATCCAACATCATCATGGTTGCCATCAAGTCCAAAGGGGGAGATTGTTGGGAATGTGATGAAATATGTTGTCCTTGATGGCAAACTACTTGATGAAGTTGTCCTTGATGGAAACCTACTTGACGAAGTTGTCCTTGATGGAAACCTACTTGATGAGTTGCCTTTTAATAAGCAACCTATTTTTTAAAGATGTAAAAATGTTGTATCTACAGGTCAGTTCAGAAGTGACAGAGAAAGGAAATCGTGTTAGGATCAGAGAAATGATAAATATAATATGTCACAATGTATACATAGGTTTGATGAATGAAACCCATGTACATATGCTACTTAGTATAAAGGAAACCTATGTATACATCCAGAATTAGTATATTCGCAGTTATTATGAAGAGAAGTCACATGTACATGCGAGTGCAAAGAAGCAAAGTCGTGTATACCTTTTGCGCTCTAAAATTATGATACCAAGGGGCATTACCATGGTATTAGCCCACATTGTTGAGAAATGTATTGTATATTTGATCTTGTCCAAGAATACCATCGGTATTTGTGTGGTTTTGGCTCATGGTATTGGTAAAGGCTAAATATATATAAGGAGAAGAAGATCATAGTGCAAGGGTGCACATGTGTAAGGGTTGTTACTGAATACTTCTCTCTGAAGTATATTTTCATGGGATGAACTCTGTTTTATTGGTAGATCTGAATCTATGATGCACCCTTGGATACAATAATGGATCAAGATCTCTAGACTTGAAATGACTATGTACTTGCATGATCTAATTATGAGATGTTTGGATCGGTGACCTATCACATGTTTGCTAAAGTGAACTAAAGAAATCTGGGTAAGTTTATGGATCTGCATCTTTCTTCAGTAATAACATTTACAAATCTATACGCTAGTTCGTCATAGTGAAAGCGCGTATACACGCGGTTTTGTCTCAGCCAAAGTGCGTATGGAAGTCAGCGTTTTCTAAAGCTTGCTGGAGAGGTTATCTATTTATTGTTGCTATGTTTTTGTTCTCTGTCAATGAAGTCTTCATGTAGATCTGGGTTGTTTGAATACTGTATATGCTATAAAGTTGGATATGTACAAATCTGATTAATGAGTGATTAAGTATGAATAATAATGCTGACTAAATAAGTGTTCTACAAATCGAAAAAGATATCTGACTGAAAGCCTCAAATCTGGGTTTGAGACTGATCATATTCTAGAATATTAGTATTCTCAGATCTATACACAGGTTGGTGTGAAGGAAAGTGCGTATACACGCGGGCTCAATAAAGTGAAGTAGTGTATGCATTTTAAGATAATGAATGATCAGGGTTGAGATTGTTTCTACATGTTGATTTTGAAATATGGGTTTATTACTGTGTGCTGGTTACAGTGTCTCATTATTCTAATTGAATTTTTTGGTCTAAGTTTATTGGTGTTGATATTTATGAAGTGTTGTGTTGAAGTTGTGGGATCCAGTGTGAAAATTGATGAAACGTGGTTTGCAATGGTTCTGAGGGTTGAAGCCTTCAGTGCGGAACTAGAAGCTTCTGCCAGTAGAAGCTGGTGTTCTGATCAGGGGTTGAAGCTCCCTTCCAGTAGTGGCTGGTAAATAAGATAAGGGGGTTGTAGTTCCCTTCCATTAGTAGCTGGAGAACGAGAGAAGGTTGCGGGTAGATTCCTGCATACTGATATGAGTGCATCAATACAATATTGTAAGCAATTTTTCATATAATAAATATTGAAGTCAGGGACGACAACAACAGTGGTTTTATCTCGAATTTGTTTTCCACCTTAAATCTTGGTGTTCATGAGTATTGCTTATGTGTGATGATTTATTATGTTCTTACTGCACATTCTTCTTTCTTACTAAACATCTGATGAATGAATGATGCACTGATCTAAGTAAAGAATTATCTGCATAATAAGATCTCTAGACATACGCAAGTTTGTTTAAAGATTGTAGTGTGTATACAGTAGTTGGGTTCATTAAATTTGCATATAGAAATTAGTAAATAAAAAGTAAATCTTACAGTGAGTTATAAATACTAATTCACCCCACCCCCTCTCAGTATTTTTCCCAACACTTAAAAAAACAAAAAAAAGGAACCTAAATTGTTTGCAGAAGTCCCATGACCTTCTCCTCGGGCTTCAAACTTTTGCAACCATTCCCTTATTTTCTGAGCATCAAATTTAAATTGGTATATATAATGATAGTGAATTTCTTTCTTAGGATTTCAAGAAACATAGTGCTTTAGAAACCTACCATTAATAGGTCCTCCTAGCACTTCCTTTCCTTGAAGATCTTCTAGAAAAAATTATTTGTTTCCTCTGAATGCTACAATATTGTAAGGTACTCTCCATAGATTGTCAAATTTCCCACACTTGATCTTTTCTTCATTTCTAGCATCCCATCTTAGAACAATATCTCCAATTTTGAAGTCATCAACCTTTTTTTTTCTATCCAAAATCTTTTTAATTCTATCATGCAACTTTGAAGTATTGTTGAAATCTTCATCTCTTGATTATTGCAAGTGTATCTTCTGGTTGATCCTTCTTTGACTGTCATTAGGCTCACTTTCAACCTCCTACAAAATCTTCATTACTGGAACAACCAAAGAAGTAGGGAAAATAGTATCAATTCCATAAACAAGATGAAATGGAGACATGTTGACTGATATTTTTGTGCTCACTCTATCAACCCACAAAGCATTTGTAAGCTTCTTGTGCCAATTCCTTTTGTTTTCTTATAACAACTTCTTGATACTATTCACCAAAGATTTATTAGATGATTTTTCAAGCGCATTTCCCTACAGATAATATGCAGTAGAAAGACCAAGTCTAATGTGATATTTATCACAAAAATCAATAATATTCTTGGATTTGAAAGTAGCTGCATTATCAATGATAATCTTGTATGGACAACCAAATCTCAACAAAATATTATTTTCAAGGCACTGAATGATAAAAGAATCAGTTGATTTCCTAGTGGGAATAGCCTCAATCCATTTGGTAAAATTATCTGCAGCAGTGAGAATCCATTTGTGTTGAGATGAATATGGAGGATGAATTTCACCAATAAAATCAAGTCCCCATTGTTGGAATGGTGCTTGAACTTCAATTGGTTTAAGATGAAAGGATACAAGTTTCCTTTTTCCTTGAAATATCTGACACTCATGACAACTATTAATTTTTTTATACACATCAGAAAACAATGTGGGACAATAGAAAACTGCTCTCAACATATTATTTGGTGTAGTTTTCCAATAAATATGACCTCCACAGTCACCCTTATGAAAAATTTTCATGACTTTCTCAAATTCACCTTCAACTAAACAATTCAACAATATCCCTCCAAGATCTTTCCAATATCAGACACCATTCAAAATGCAACATTTTAGTGCTTTTAATTTCAATGATCTTACTTTAATTCTTGGCATGCCAGGAGGGGGATTTAAATTTCGCAAAATATATACAATATCAACATACCAGGGAGATAAATAAAAGATCTCATCTATCTCAGGTAATGTTTCAGCAGTTTGTTCATCAGACAGTGCAGTAATGAAGTTTATATCTAAGGGATGAAGATTAGAATCTACCATCATCTTTTCTAGGCCTTGTCCTTTGATCAATTTTGTGGGCTTAATCTCCAAATCATACTCTAGCAAAGTTGAAATCCATTTTCCTCTATGACCTTATGGATCATTCTGTGTAAGTACTTCTTTAACAACAACATTTGGCACGCAAGCAATGACATTAGAGTGTAAAATGTACACTCTGAAATCTTTTAATACTTTGAATAAAGCTAAATCTTGCTTCTCAATGATATTATAATTTAAAGAATCATCTCTTATTGTTCTGCTAAAGAAAGAAATAGGTTGTTCTGTATTTTGATTTTTCTTGTGCATTAAAAAACTGCAAGTGTATGCTCTGAAGAAAATGAGAGAATAATAAAATCAAGTGTATAGTCTGGAATAATAAGAATAGGAGCATGAGACAGAACTAATTTTACTTTATTAAATGACTTTTTTGCTTCTTCAGACCATTTTACTTCAATATATTTCTTCAACATATTAGTGATTTTCTTCAAATATTCAGCAAGATTTGGAACAAATCTTCTCAGAAAATTAATTTTTCCATTGAAAGATTGAGTCTCATTTTTTATCCTTGGATAATCTAAATTCTTAATTGCTTCAATCCTTGAATGATATACTCTTATGCCATATTTAGATATAATATGCCCCAACAATTTACCTTCCTCCATAGCAAAGAGGCTCTTCTTTGGATTTAATGAAATACCAAACTTTCTCCACTTTTCAAAGACTATCTTTAAATGCTGCAAATGGTGTTCATATGTATTTGAACAAACAATGATATCATCTAGTTAAATAACCAAAAACAAATCTTTTTCATTGGAAAAAGAAATGTCCATTGCTCTTTGTAAATTTTCTCCTCCATTATTCAAACCAAAAGGCATTTTGGCATACATGAAAGTACCCTAAGGTGTGGTGAAAGTTGTATTTTCTTGATCATTTGGGTAGACAAGAACTAGATTTCCTGAGCATCCATATAACAAAGAAAGTCTAGATGCTCCAACTACCCTTTGCAAAATGTGATCAATTTTTGGTAGTGGATAATTGTATTTTAAGGATACTTTGTTCAGATTTCTAAAATCAATGCACAGTCTTATTTCTCCTGTCTTTTTTTTCACAGGTACTAGATTACACATCCATCATTCCTCCATAATAGGTGTTGACTAGTGAATTTATGGGAAATTGGATTATTTACCATTTGAAATGGGCCCGGGTACGTTGCCTAATGGTTAGAAATTGAATTAATTGGCTAACGATTATGATAAACACAAGAATTGAATTGATTGGATGGTTCAGAGTCCACATAGGCATGACGTGATTGGTGGGAGGAATGATCGTTTTTATCAGCAGGTAAGCGGGATTTTGGAGGTGTATCAAGGTGGTAAATGGTTTTGTGCGGGGGGTGTGGGGGATGCGAAATCACCTGCTCGTGACGCGTAGCAGTGGGGACAGACTTCAATACTACTCTTTTTGGACCGCCCACCCGACGTTAAGTCTCAGACGATGAGAGAGGGGGTGAAGTCTAATACAGGTCGTTGGATGAAATGGAGATGTGATGGATAGTTGACTAGATGGGGGAGGATTAACGTGTGGTAGATTTAAATGAAATGGTGGGGTAGGGGTATGATAAAGGTGATATGACGTGAAATACTGATGAATGAAGGGATGTATCGTGTCATGACGGTAATGGAGAATATGGTAGTGGAGAATGACGATGGTGAAATATAACACAGGATTTATAACCTATGGTTTAAAGAATTATTTTCAAAATATTAAAGATAGAACTTTAATAACAAGTAATTTCGAAAATATCTTTTTTCAGCAAAGTTTTTCATTTATTTTTTAAAAATAGTAGCAAAGTATAGAAATTCCATGACACATAGTTTATTTTTTGGACTATGAATACTGACATGGTCCTTCAACTAGACCTTTATGGATGAAATTGAAATTTAACTGCCCTTTTTAATAATTAAAAATTGAAGACTTTTCATTGCAGTTTCACCTAAACTTGACCATATGTGATGGAATGATATGACTTTTTACCTCTGAATGGAGATGAAAAGGTATGAAGGAGAAACATATCATGATAGGACTCATTCAATGATCAAAATCATTGTTGATGACTAACTGAAAAAGAAAAAAATGTTGACTAATGATCTAATGGAGAAATCTTAAAAGAGTCATCTTTGATCACTGCAAAACTAACTCTAACATTGGCTCCAGCTGGGGATGGAAGCTCCTTCAGGAGGTGTCAATAACACCGTAGATTAGGTAGCCTTACCATTGGGCTATGGAGTCAACTAGACTTTGAAAAATTGAAAATTTTGACTAAAAAGAACTGACTTGACTTTGACTCTAAAAAAGACTTAAAGCTTGAGAAATTTTAAAAAATAAAAAATAAAACTTGAACTGTTTGAAGAAGTCTCATGGCCTTCTCCTCGGGGTTTCAAGCTTTTGCAACCATTCCCTTATTTTTTTAGCATCAAATGTAAACCAGTATATATAATGACAATGTATTTCTTTCTTAGGATTTCAATAAACATAGTACTTTATAAACCTACCATTGATAGGTCCTCCCAGCACTTCCTGTCCTTCAAGATCTTCTAGAAAAAAATATTTCTTTCCTCTGAATGCTACAATATTGTAAGGTCCTTTCCATAGATTGTCAACTTTCCCATGCTTTCACTTTTCTTCATTTCTAGCATCCCATATTAGAAAAATAACTCCAATTTTGAAGCTATCAACCTTTGTTTTTCTGCCAAAAACATTTTTAATTATATCATGCAACTTTGAAGTATTGTTGAAAACTTCATCACTTGATTGTTGCAAGTGCATCATCTGGTTGATCCTTCTTTGAATGTCATTAGGCTCACTTTCAACCTACTAAAAAATATTCATTACTGGAACATCCAAAGAAATAGGGAAAAAAATATCAATTCCATAAACGAGCTGAAATGGAGACATGTTGATTGATCTTGTTGTGCTCGCTCTATCAACCCACAAAGCATTCGTAATCTTTTTTTTCCAATTCCTTTTGGTTTCCTGTAACAACTTCTTGATAATATTAACCAAATACTTATTATATGATTATGCAAGCCCAGTTACCTAAGGATAATATGCAGTATAATGACCAAGTATCATGTGATATTTATCATAGAAATCAAACATATTCTTGGATTTGAAAGCAACTACATTATCAGTGATAATCTTGTATGGACAACCAAATCTCGACAAAATATTATTTTCAAGAAACTGAATGATAAAAAAATTAGTGGCTTGCCTAGTGGGAATAGCCTCAATCCATTTGGTAAAATAATATGTAGCAGTGAGAATCCATTTGTGTTGCGCTGAAGATGAAGGATGAATTTCACCAATAAAATCAAGTCCCCATTGCTGGAATGGTGCTTAAAGGTCAATTGGTTTAAG
This sequence comes from Pinus albicaulis, assembly GCA_034641835.2. Taxonomy (NCBI): domain Eukaryota; kingdom Viridiplantae; phylum Streptophyta; class Pinopsida; order Pinales; family Pinaceae; genus Pinus; species Pinus albicaulis. The sequence continues at coordinate 740,376,245 of CM076582.1, forward strand.
AGGAAAGGGTACAAGTTTCTTTTTTCCTTGAAATATATGACACTCATGACAGCTATCAACTGTTTTATACACATCAGAAAAAAATTTAGGCCAATAGAAACCTACTCTCAAGATCTTATTTGTTGTAGTTTTCCAATAAATATGGCCTCCACAGTCATCCTTATGAAAATCTGTCATGAATTTCTCAACTTCACCTTCAACTAAACAATTCAGCAATATCCCTCTAGGATCTTTCCAATATAAGACACCATTTAGAATGTAATATTTTAGTGCTTTTAGTTTCAGTGATCTTACTTTACTGCTTGGCATGCTAGGAGGAGGATTTAAATGTTGCAAAATATATACAATATCAACATACCAGGGAGATAAAGAAAATATTTCAGCTATCTCAAGTAATGTTTCAGCAGTTTGTTCATCAGACATTGTAGCAATGAAGTTTATATCTAAGGCATGAAGATTAGAATCTGCCATCAGCTTTTCTAGGTCTTGTCCTTTGATCAAATTTGTGGGCTTAATCTCCAAATCATATTATATAAAAGTTGCAATCCATTTTCCTCTACGACCTTCTGGATCATTCTGTGTAAGTATTTTTTTAAATCAACATTTGGCACATAAGCAATGACATTAGAGTGTAAATTGTACACTTTGAAATATTTTAATGCTTTGAATAAAGCTAAAGCTTGCTTCTCAATGATATTATACTTTAAAGAAAAATCTATTATTGTTCTGCTAAAGAAATAAATAGGTTGTTCTGTATTTTGATTTTTCTTCTGCATTAAAACAACTACAAGTGTATGCTCTGAAGAAAATGAGAAAATAATAAAATCAAGTGTATATTCTAGGCTAATTAGAATAGGAGCATGAGACAGAGCAAATTTTACTTGATTAAATGAATTCTTTTCTTCTTCAGGCCATTTTACTTCAGTATCTTTATTCAACATATCAGTGATTTTCCTCAAATTTTCAACAAGATTTGGAACAAATCTTCTTAGAAAATTAATTTTTCCATTGAAAGATTGAATCTCCTTTTTGCTCCTTGGACAATCTAATTTCTGAATTTCTTCAATCCTTGAAGGATATACTCTTATGCCATCTTTAGACATAATATGCCCCAACAATTTACCTTCCTCCATAACAAAGAGTCTCTTCTTTGGATTTAATGAAATATCAAACGTTCTGCACTTTTCAAAGACCCTCTTTAAATGATGAAAATGGTGTTCATTTGTTTTTGAAAAAAAAAAAGATATCATCTAGGTAAATAACCAAAAATATATCTTTTTCATTGGAAAAAGAAATGTTCGTTTCTCTTTGAAAAGTTTCTCCTGCATTCTTCAAACTAAAAGGAATTTTGGCATACATGAAAGTACCCCAAGGTGTGGTGAAAGCTATCTTTTCTTGATCATCTGGGTAGCCATGAACTTTATTATACCCTGAGTATCCATCTAACAAATAAATTCTAGATGAGCCAACTACCCTTTTCATAATGTGATCCATTTTTGGTAGCGGATAATTGTATTTTAAGGATACATTGTTCAGATTTCTAAAATCAGCACACAATCTTATTTCTCCTATCTTCTTTCTTACAGGTACTAGATTAGACATTCAGTCAGAGAAATGAATAGGAACTATTATTCTAGCAGTGAATAATCTGTTTACTTCCTTCTAAATTGAAGGCAACAATTTAGGATTCATCCTTCTCAACTTCTGGCAAAACTGTTATAGGTCAATTTGGGCACCATTCCCAATGACCTGGTTAACTGGGCATCATCTCCAGGACCAATGATGAAGAGTCTATCATTCCCTATCATTTCAGTTGCTACACGCTCTAAGACAAGAAACAATACAAATCAAGCAAGACTTTCATCAAGCAAAGGTTTCCATGGTTTGAAGCTTATTATATAGCATATGAGAGCTTACCAACGCAGGCTCTAAAGGGCCTATTTGTGTTGCATATGTAGGTAGCCCCATGCAAGGCTACTCTGCAAACCACTTCCTGACATTCACAAGTGCATTGGTCACATTGGGAGCGAAATTCTCATTGTTCCAGAATCTCCACTTGGCCAGTGCCTTTTAGAAGAGTTCACATGTGTCAAGCTTCGAATCCAAGTGTCCATTTTACATCTACATGATTGGAAACATGTATTTCCTATTTTTGGAAAGTTATTGATTGCAAAACAACCTACAGTTCATCTATAAATTGAACACAAATCTAAGTGTTTGAGAAGGAAGAATTTGAGTAGAGAAATGCTGGAGGATTTTCAATTGAGAGCTAGATTTGTGAAGCTGCTGCTGGAGAGATTTATACTGTGATGAGGCTTGGGAGCTTTGTTGGAAGGTCACTTCAAATCAGTCACTAGGTTATAACCTCTCATTCTATCATCAATAAAGAGTACTTCTTATTTTTCCGTACATGCATCTGTATTGACTTAGATTTTCCATATTGTAAGATCTTGGTTGATGAATGTAGTTTATGCTTTACTGATTTAGCTAACTAGCTTGAATAGATATATATATTATTGCATCTTCTGTTGTTTCAGTGTTCTTTCTTGCACAAAGCATTCATCTCACAAAATGCTTGAATTTGAAGCCGCAACAGAAGTGACAGATGGAGCCATTTGGAAGCGACTAAACAAGTAATCCTCCAATCCTCTCTGTATATCTGTTCTGAGTTAGGAGAAATATTAGCATATTCTTTCACCTGTTGTTCTAGACTAGCACCTGTCTAGGGAAGCGTAATTTATCCGTAGATTACAATTCTGGCCCAACAAATTGGCGACTCCACTGGGGAGAATTTCTCTTAGTTATAGGTGTTATAGCCTCTGAATTGCTTTTTTTATCCACCCAGTAGCTGTTACACATAAATATTAACCTTTTTTAGAGCCTAATTTGCAAAGACAGTGAGTTCAACAGTAGCATTTTTCTTTGTTTACTGTGCCCAATGCACCCTTAGACTGGACACAGGGCTTTGCAGAGCACTATCTCCCTTCCTAGCCTGTGTTGCAGAGCACTGTCTCCCTTTGGAGACTGCATTGACTCCTAAATGTGACCAAATTCCCTTGAGTTTTACCTTGCAACTTGCTTCAGTTTTTTTTGCTGTTGTTTTCTGAAAAGTTTGATGCTCAATTGACTAGTGAATCTATATACTTCTTCCTCCTTTGGCTGAAAATTTGTTCAATGTTGCTTTAAAAAAGTTTTTCTTTATCATTGACAAGTTGATTTCAAAATATTTTTTATGGTCGCATTAAGAATCATTTTCTTTCGAAATAAGAAATTTTCGTAAAATATTCATTTCCTTGATAGGAGAAATTGTTGTTGAAATCCTCGTTTTTCCTTGAAAAGAGAAATTGTTGTTTGTATTCTTTGTTTCTCGAAAGTAAAAAGCATTTGAATTATTGATCCAGTGCACCTAGTTTCTTTTCTGCATTCATAACATTAAGGAAACTGAAAATAAAAACTTGGATTTGCATGTAGGATTATGTGTGTTTTGAAAAAGGAACATTAGGAAATCTGTATTTATCCTGTGATTCATTGATTTGTTTGCTCACGAACTATTTTCTCTCTTCCCTTAGTAGCTAGGTTCTTCATTGAAAAATCTGAAAGTGAAAGTTTGTTTATCATTATTAGCTTACATTTTAGGAATTTCATATACATCATCGTGGTGAACCTGAAAGGATTGTTAAGCAAGATCAACATAAAATAAATCTCAATTTACCTAAAAATGCATTGGAACCATAATGATAACATTTATAAGGTCTAGGCTAGAGACGTGTTCTGGCGTCATAAAACATAGCAGATGTCGTTAACTTGTCTCCGATACATTCTGAGTGTGATACTTCACTCCATGTACATAAGTATGTTGTAGCTCGTCCACGTACTTTAAGGTATATCGGGCGGTGTTACAGTACGATAAGTATAAAGGGGTGCTCTCACTATGCGGTTTCGCATCAGATAGTGCTAATATGGACTTTGGCCTCCACGTACCTTCGAGTATATTTGGGAGGACAACTTTTAGGTGCTATTCATCCATAGTGAATCGAGTCGGCCGCCTTGAAATTGTGATACATAGCATTCGGGGAGATTACTTGCCCATACTTCTTGGTTCACTAGGAGGTATTCTGCAGTTCATAGTTTCTTGGTAAACCTTTTTGCCTAGCATTACCCTCTTTTTGTTTATTTGTTTTTTGGATAAAATAAATCAGTAATCGTGGAAGAACAAAATCCTATTCCCCGTCGTTTGCGTAGATTAGATTTAAAACCACCTTTACCACCGAAAGTTACTTCCAGTAGGCGAAGGAAATCACGATCTGTCGAATCAAGTACAATTCGTACCTCTGGCGAAACATCATCTTTTAAACCAGAGTTAGCTCAAATTGTTTCCACACATCCCGGTTCATCTATTGTTGTCGAAACGAACTCTTCATAGCTACCTGTGGTCACGATCCATTCAATCACTGAGACGATACCTCCTAGACCCGACGTTGTTCATTAAAAATTGATCCAGATCCTATCTCTTCTTTGCCAGAAAATATGAATCCTGAAGTCGAACAACTGGAAGTTGTTCCTACCTTGGTCACTCCATAAATTTCTATAGCCACTGAAACTCCTATATCACATAGTCAACCGTCTGAAATATATTTTGGGCCTGACGATGAAGTTCTTCTTCTTGGTTTAATTATGATTAAATAAATCCCACAAGACAATACACCTTTAAGTCCAACCCATTTTGTGGGACACCTTTACTTGTATTAGTCTTTTCCTCAATCATTTCCATCTGATTTTGTTGATCCTATTTCCATTCAATCTCCCGTCAATTTTGGAGAGTATACATTTTGTCATACAAGCATGTTTGAACCAACATCTTCGGTTGGGTTTGCTGTTCCAATTACGTCAACTCCTACCCTCGCTACTCCGTCGATGTTCACAACCTCACCAGAGCCATATTTTCACAGTGGCCCTTCGGTCCCAACAGGCTACAAATAATTGTCTGGAACTTTCTATGGTACATCTTCAAGACCATGGTCTTTACCATTGTCATCATCCAGTGTTTTAACTGGTAGTCCTATATTTATTACTAAACGACTTGATTCATTACATACATCATCAGGGCAATATCAAGCCGGTCCTTTTGGGTCAATTCCTTTAAGTACCATATCAACTGGACTTCCAAAATTTGGAGAAAATTATTTTCCATATTATTATCCTCCTTATGCTTGGGGGCAACCTTTGGTCACCCAATATGACATTACTCAGTCAATTTTTGGTCAAAATAATGTTGACATGAATCTTTGTCAATGGCAGCCCACTCTGCCTATCCAACCAGAAATGGTTGTACACTCGTATTAACCGGTTCAACCTGTTACACCCACTTCATTACCACTTGTTAATAAATCTATACCCATGTTACAGAATCAAAATATTGTACATCAAACTTATCAGGCAGGTTCTTCGACTCAATATCATCAAATGTTGGGTCCACAGACCCAAAATCTTTTGGTTAATTTACAACAACCTATATCAGGGATCATTTATTCACAAGCTGGTGTGCCATTTTATGGGATGTCACAAACGCAACCTGGTTGTACATATCAACCGAATCCAACTTACACTAATTTTTGTTATAACATTGGTGGATAGACCCCTTGGCAGCCACAAGCACAAATGCCTCAAACTTCATTTCAACAAGTATCATATCCAGGTTTTGGTCAATAGAATTCTCAAGAGTTTGCTATGTAAAACAACCCCTATTTGGGTTATCAGCAGCGAATTCCATATGCTGGTGCTCAAAGACCTATTGCCCAAGAAATTCCATATTACCCTGGCTATGCTCAACCTGACCTTAATAGAGAGTTGCCTTTTGTTGCAACCTTAGAATTACCAGATTTAAATCGGTTAACCAATGATCCTATCAATTATGCTCCTTTGTGGCCGGTGATACCTCATAAATTACCCTCTGACATTCCTAAATTCAATGGAAACCCTAGAGAAGATCCATCGACTCATGTCATGACTTATCATTTATGGTGTTCATCAAATTCCTTGAATGATGATTCTGTTTGACTACGTCTTTTCCAGTGTACGCTCACAGATCCGGCTGCTAAATGGTACATTGAGTTACCTAGAGATTCTTTCGACAATTTTACTGCTTTAGGTACTTTCTTTTTGACCCATTTTTAATTACCGATCAGATATGAAACTGGAATGGAACTCTTGACCAACTTCAAACAGACTAATGCTACTCACGTTTTTGGTCATATTCATGAGTGGCATCGCTGTCGTTGAATGGTTAAGACATTTTTTCCTGATCAGCGCCTTGTTGATTTGTTCATTAAGTCCTTGTTACCATCTATAAATGAGGATGTGGCTAAAGGTGGCATCGTCACAGAAGAGCAAGTTATCGCTCGAGCCCAATATTTAGACTTGATTTATACTCAGTATAGCACACTCTATGAAAAAATCCCTAATGCGCCACGATCTAATTTCAATGTTCCTCCTCAAATAAAGGACTCTCACACCAGAGATGGCATGATAGGCACTGCTAACACACACTACACTACTGCATCTATTCTTGCTCCTACTTCTGAAATTAATGCCATGTCATTTGAAAAAAGAAAAAGTGACATGCAACCAAGAGGTAAGAAAAAGGGGAAATCAAAGAAAAAGAAAACTTCTAACCCGTAGGAAAGATCATCTGATCAACCGTTTGGACCACGGAAAAATCGTTATCCATGCATAATCTGTAACGAGGAACACTTTGTTAGGGATTGTCCTCATGGTGCTAAAGTCTCAAAAATCATCAATACTTCTCGTGCATCAGCTGTGTTGACAGACCCATTTCCAAATCCAAACACTAATTTGGTTGCTATGGATCCAGCTCCTAGTTCCCAAGTGTTAATGTTATCCACCACAAAACCTTCACAAGATATTTTGGTGTCGACGCGGAATAAATACTATGGTATTCTGGCCACTGATCAAACTACTACCTCGACAACCAATCCATCTAATGAATCGGTACCACCTCCTGTAATTCCTGAATTGACAATTAAACCACCGAAGGGAGTAATTCATAAATTGACATATAATCCTCGAGAAAGAGCTGCACAAAATTATAATATAGTTGAAGATTTGGCTCAATCCCCTTCAGCTATGTCTGCTCTTGAGGTCTTACAAAATTGTCCCTCCCATAAGCGGGCTTTATTTTTGGCCATTGGTGGAATTGATCCAACTAATTCTAATCTTGTTGTCTTTAATCATACGGGCTATGTGCCACAATTATCAGCAGAATTGGCATTCTCCATACAAGTAAATGTTCTCAATCACCTTGTTCATCGCACTATTATTGATGAGGGAGCATTTACGTGCATTATGTCTCTAAACTGTTGGAAGTCACTTGGCTCGCCGCGATTATCACAATCATCAACGATGTTGAAGTCTTTTGATGGAAGAACATATAAACCTTGTGGTATTATTAATAACCTGCAAGTTGAATTAGGGGGAAAAATAACAAGTATTGATGTTGAGGTTGTTGACGGACCCCTTCACTATAATATTTTACTCGGAAGACCATGGGTATATGCAATGACTACAATTGTTTCTACATAATTTAGAATGATTTCCTTTCCACATAAAGGTACAATCACAATCATTAATCAATTATCCTTTTTGCCTCCGCTTCGCAAGTAACTGGAAGCGTTCCAATTGTTCACTTACCCCAACTAGAAATTTAGAACATTGGTGTAGGACTCTTAAAGGATTCCACTCTTATGGGAACCTTTGCATTACCGCTGCCTGCGACGTCAGTAGAAATTGCAAGCATAGAGCCCTGCTACATGATCTCTTCCACTCTTGCTGGCTTAAGGGAGAGTACTGGTGATTCTAATATTTCTACGTTGGATGATGTTTTATCGCCCAACCCTATTGAGCTGGCATAGCAATCAATCTATTTGGCTTGGGAAGAAAATCCGAAATCAGCGTCGCCAAGTGTTTGGGTTGATCGTTCATTAGATTTTGATACTCTATTTGATCCATTTTCCTCAAAAATTTTGACAGATGAAAATATTTTGGAAGCTATGATGTCAAAAGGAGAGCCATGGGAAGATTATCATCATCGTTCCCATCTTCTTGATTATGAAGAAAATAATCTTAGTGAAATATATCACCCATCCATCAAAACTTTCTTTTCGAATTCTTTTCCAATTAATGCAATTGAATCTGAGAGAAATCTATCAGATATCGAAGAAACAATTTCTATTGATATTTCGACAAAACCTGGTGTTGTAGAAAATATTCATGTCGATGTATCTTGTTCTCCATGAGAACTTGATTCATATCGCTCTCTTTTTCGTGAATTTCATGACGTATTCGCTCGGTCTTACGAGGAAATGCCAGGCATAGATACTAGTATAGTTGAACACGCTATTAATATGTATCCTGATGTCGAATCAGTGCGTCAACGGTTTCATCCTATCCATCCAAAGAAAGTCGCTGCCATCAAAGAAGAAGTTGAAAAACTTTTGCGTGCTGGTTTCATTTACCCTATTCCGCTAACTGAGTAGGTTTCCAATATCATTCCTGTTATGAAAAAACAAGGAACCATTAGAGTGTGTGTCGATTATCGGGATGTCAATCAAGCTTGTCCAAGAGACAACTATCCTACTCCCTTTATCGACCAGATTATTGACGATTGTGCTGGATGAATTTTTTTTTTCGTTTATGGATGGATTTTTCGGCTACAATCAAATCAATATCCGCATAGATGACCAACATAAGATAGAATTCATCTATCCCTGGGGAAAATTCTCATATAGGAAACCTTCGTTTGGTTTAAAGAACGTTGGGGCAACTTTTCAGAGAGCAATGGATTATGCTTTCAACGACATCAAGCACATTGTTCAACCATATCTAGATGATTTACCAGTGCATTCACGAAATCAGATTTATCACCCGATGCATTTGAGAGCCATTTTCTTACGCTGCCGACACTACAAGATATGCCTCAATCCACACAAATTTGTTTTTTGTGTTGGTTCTGGTTGATTGCTCAGATTCATAGTCTCAAAAGAAGGAATTCGAATAGACCCACTGAAGGTACAGGCCATTCTTGATTTGCCTGCACCATCAAACTTAATTCAGATACATAAACTTCAAGGAAAGGCTAACTTCCTGAGAAGGTTCATTCCAAACTACGCTGAAATGGCTAAAGGATTTACTCGATTATTGAAAAAAGGAGTTCCCTTCCATTGGGACCAAGTTGCGCAAGCTTCTTTTGATGCTGTCAAGGACCATCTTGTCCGAGCGTCATTAATGTATCCTCCTAATTATCAAAATTATTATTTCCTATATATCGCTGTGGCTAAAACGACCATCGCTATGGTTTTGGTCCAAGTAGAAGATGGAATTAAACATCCGATCTATTATTTGAGTCGTAATCTCAATGATACGGAAGTTAAGTACTCGTACGTAGAAAAGCTTGCCTTGGCAGTTGTTCAAGCTGTCCAAAGATTTCGCCATTATATCCTGCTCCAAAAAACAACAATATTTTAGGATTGCAACCCCATGACTTACATCTTATCACGTCAATTTTTGGGGGTAAAATATTCAAAATGGATTGTCATTTTGTAGGAATTTGATTTGGAATTCATCAAATCCAAGTCAAAGAAGTCTTTAGTTTTGGCTGAGCTTCTCTGTGACCTTCCCTCTGATAGTACTACTACTACATCAGAACCATCTATTCCAAATGAGTCTCTATTTCTAATCGGATCATCTGATCCCTGTTATAGAGATTTCATCATTTATCTCCAAACCCAAAATTTTCGACCTAATACCTCTTGCTTTGATCAACGACGTATTCGATACCAAGCCAAAAATTATTTGATCGTCGGTGATACACTTTATCGTCCTGGTGTCAATACCATTTTAAGGAGGTGCCTCACTCATGAGGAGGCCGAAAAAATGTTAAATGATTGCCCTGTTGGGGTTTGTGGTGGACATTTATCTTGATATTCTACCGTGCAGAAGATCCTCCGCGCCGGTTAGTTTTGGCCTACTATTTTTTGAGATTGCATCCTTGCAGTCAGAAGTTGTCATGCATGTCAGATTTTTTATCGTAAAATCTGCAAATTGCCAACGCCAATGCATCATGTTGTCTCTGCTAGACCATTTACGAAATGGTGTATTGACTTCATGACCTGTAACCCTCCTTCTTCCGGGGGGCATGGTTATATTATTGTCGCAGTCGACTATTTTACCAAATGGGCCAAAGCAATGCCTACATTCAACAACACAGGACAAAAAACTGCATTTTTTTTCTTCAACCATGTTATTGCATGATTTCGGGTCCCACAGGCTATAGTTACGGATCATGGGAAGCATTTTTGAAACCATATGATGTCTGAATTGACTACCAAGTTAGGATTGTCACATGATAATTCTACTCCTTATTATCCACAATAAAATGGACAAGTTGAGGCTATTAAGAAAATTCTTAAATGAATGCTTCAACGAATGATAGGAGTCCGTAAAAGGAACTGGCACTTGGTCCTGTACTTTTCCTTGTGGGCATATCAAACCTCGGTGAGAAACGCGACCGAATTTACTCGTTTTCAATTGGTGTATGGTCTGGAAGCTATCTTACCAATCCAATGTGAAATATCATCGTTAAATATCGTGATAAACTTGTTACCTAACACCTCAGAAGAAGAAGCATGTCTCCTTAACCTCATCCATCTAGATGAAATGCGTCATGAAGCCCAATTGGCCAACGAAGCGCATACGAGACGTATAAAGGTGCAATACAACAAAAATGTCCAGCCTCACATCTACTCAGAGGGTGACTTGGTCCTTCTTTATGATCAAGAAGCTGATGTTATACATACATGGAAATTCGAACCATTATGGCATGGCCCCATATTGTCAAAAGAGTTATTGCTAAGGGTGCCTTTAAGTTAGTTGATTACGATGGAATTCCATTGGCACAACCTAGAAATGGGTTGTATTTGAAACGTTATTATGCTTAATCATGAGCATAGTCATTTTTATTATTATATTGTTTATATGCTGTTGATTTGCATTCACTATCTTAATTTGTTTTTAGAGTTTTCTTGACATTAGTAATCCGCTTTACATTTCATCGCAAATGACTGAATATTCGGAACCATTTGTTGGATATGCTGATGGTGCTAGTCATAGTACGTAGAATCTATCCTCTGCAGCGTGGGCCATTTTCGCTTCGAATGGCAAGTTAGTGAGTTTTCAAGGGATTTTTATCAATAGATCGACAAATAATATCGCTGAGTATAGCATGTTGATCGAAATTCTCTCTGATGCCATTTCATTTGGTATTAACTGCATAATCATAAGGTTAGACTCACAACTTGTGGTTCTACAACTTACTAGTATTTATACTATTAGAAATCCAACACTTCTTAGATTCTTCCTAAGAGTTTGAATTTTGGAGAGACATTTTGATTTCATTTAATATCAACACATTTCCAGAAATTTGAACACTTTAACTGATTCATTAGCTAATCAAGTTTTAGACAGACATTTGCAACATAGATAAAGAAAACATTCACATCATTGAATAGGATTGCACATTAAAAAAATGAAAAAATCTGAAAACACATAGATAGATAGTTATAGGTTTTTTTACAAAATTTGTGCCCAAGACACATTGGTCATCTGACCTCAAAATGTATGCAAAATGTTACAAGTAAACTAGTGGTGCTCATGATAACATGTTATAGATCTAGCAATCCTACGGAGCAACCACATCCAACGGTTAGGAACCCCAATAGTGTGCCACTGCAGTCGCATGGGAAGCTCTTCGATCTGTAAATCTGAAATTCCAAAGGTCAATCCCTCTATGTGTTGTTGAAGCTCAGCGAAAATCTCAGCATTATCAAAGTTCTGAAGGACTTGTCTCTCGACAACCCTCTCTGCTGGCGCATCTGCTTTGCACTCTGGTTCCGTTACTGGTTGAATGCAACCAATATCTGCATTACATTAAACATTTAGTTTAGTCTTGGAAAGAAATCAAAACACAAAAACATTGTATAAACCTTATAAAAATAAAAAAACATGGTCGAATCATTCTTACCCATTGCACCCCACTGAGCACCTTCTGGTAATACTAGATCTAGATCTCCTTGGAAGTCGATGCCTGCGTATGCATACTCATCGATGGCGACGATCTATCACTGGAAGCAGGAAAATAATACAGTCGAGAACACAAGAGTCGATTGGTTTGCATGTAGACCCATGAGTTCTACCCATCTTTGCATTCGAGGATCTCTAGGACTAGATATATCCAGTGTTACATGTTGTGCCTGCATCTGTGGAATCCGTTCCAAAGCGAAGGAGGTAAGGATTGAACCATAACTGAAAATTTTCTTCCTTCCTCCCTTTTCTTTATTCAGTTGTTCCTTTATCTGAGATAGAACAACTTCAGACCAGTTGAAGACTGTTGGCTCTAAACACTCTAGCGCATATTGCATATATGATATGTTCACTACATGGAGTGTAACGGTGCCAACAAGTTTAGCGATCGTGAAAAGGATGGTTCTCAAAGGCAAATCCCTGACATCCCGAATGTTTAGTTTTCCATCTTTGCTAGGTTCTGACCCTGGATAGCAATACTACATAACATAATCCCTCACTTTCTCTCCTCCAATGATAGACCCTGTGAGAGAAATGGGAAAACCTCTCCTCGAAAACCTGTGAGAAAATACAAATCCTCAAATGTTATGGGAGCCAGTTTGTTCTTAATGTGAAATGCCTCTGTCGCCGGATCCCATGCTTGAAATAAGAACTCCAATAGTTCTATTTTTTGCCTCATTCTCGACAATTTGAAGTATTTAAGTAGTCCACAATCTCTTAAGGCTCTTACAGTACCCGTATCATTCAAGGTAATAATATATTGTTCTTCATGTTGTCTTTCCCTCCATGTAATTATCATTATAATACGATGGAAACCTAAAAATAAACCATAAGATCCATTAGATTCCATTCATTGAAAAAAACTAGGCAAATTTTGGACACAACACGAAAACCAAAAACTTGAACTGTGCCCAACGCACTCCCTAGGCTGAGACAGTGCATTGCACATGCAGGTACACTTCACTGTACCTACTATGCAACACAGGCTTTGACATTCAGGGGTGTGTTGCCCTCATTTTGAGTAGAATTTACCCTAGGGGCCTCAAAATCCTAAAAATTTGCAAAGAATGGAAATGAAATGAATACTGAAGGAAAGAGGAGGTTCATGGCACTAACTTGGATCAAACGGTGATGAAATCCGTCCACAGAAATGAACGCAATCAACGACTGAAGTTCAGGGGCAAAATTAGGTTCAAAGCTCCAAAATGCAAATGGTAACTATGGAATGGTAAAAATGAATAGTGAAACTACTTTTTATAGTCATTTAATTGTTTGCAAGATAAATTTATTGCTATGACTATAGTTTTATTATGTTTTTATCATGAAACATGTATTTTAATCAATTTGATGTTGTTTTGAATAGGAAATACAACTGATGAACAAATTAGTCGTGAAAATTTATTCAAAGAATGACTTGACCACAAAGCATACTTTTTCTCCTTATTTTTCGAGCTTTGTTAAAAACTAAAAAGGATTTGAAGCACACTTTTATCTCTTTTTCGAGCTTCAATAACAGCGAAAAAGGAAACCCTAGAGTCGTCTTTCAGCTCTTTTCAGACTCCGATAATGTGAAAATATTGCCGAGCACTTGTCTTTTCAAGCTCGTTAAAGTAAATGAATTGATATCTACTCAGTATAAGTTTAACCCTTTTCTAGACTGAGATGGATTATTTACGAAAAAGGAATACCTTGGTTAAACATGACCAAAGAGGTTCTTTTAGGTATTATTTTACACTTTTTCGGATCTGAGAGACAAATTTACGAAAAAGTACTTTTCGAGTTCTCTTTAATCCTCTTTTTCAGACTCTCTAAATATGAAAAAGGACCAGGTTATCACTGTCGTTAAGCTTGTTAAAATATAAAATAGCGACAGGCTTGTCGATCATGGCAAGAATCGAGTTTCATTCATCACTAGACTCGTTAAATTATTAAATAGCGATACTTTATTCGCCCGAAGGGTTGAATTATAGATCAAGAAAATGTTACCCTCCTCAAGCTTGTTAAAAAATAAAGAGGTACTGGTCAACAAATGACCGGGGAAAATTTGGGAAAAGTAAGTAAAGTTTATTTTTGGTAGCAAGTCGCTCTTGAACATGATACTTCTTTTACTCCATGTCCGTGACCGTTTGGGTTGGGTAATCATCTTGATGGTTCATTCACACCTATGGTTAATCATACCTTCTCTTCGGTTTTGGGTCAATGCTGCCAACTCATCATAGTGTTGTCGATATGTTCAAGAGAAGTCATCCAGTGATTAAAAACTCATCCATCTGCAATACTCGTAAACCTTCATTTTCATGACCGTCATCCCTGAAAATTGCTATATCAAGTCATAACCTTGTCTCTGAAATCAGTAACTCCTGTTTTTTAATAAGGTGACTTCCTGCCAACGACAAATCAATATCCAGGAAGTTCACATAGAAACATCAGATTCTAGTACCATGAGGCTTGTTACAGCATCGACAAGATCCTCACTTCCAGACCTTTGACTGAAATATTTTTTTTGGTGTTCGACATCAAATCATCTATTCATGCCTTACGAAATGTACTGCAGTACCTTGAGGGCCATTGACATTAATGGTGGTTCTCTTGCATTTGTTAACAACTCAGATCATTGGCTAGTAATCAGATGATATCTTTCCATGTTCGACTACAAATCATATATTTGCATGGCTAGACTTATACCCGAATGATCGAGTGAATGAGATAAGAAGACCCTGGATCTAGTTTCATCCATCCAGGCTGCGATTTCAAGATTGTTGTACACATCATCTGTACGGTGACCTTACATACAGATTGTCATCCAAACATGGGCCTATATCTGTAGGCATGTCTGCATCTGGGCAATATTCCATTGTAGATGACTTTCTTAATTATGTACATGTTATTAGATTGTTTTACATGCTAAACATGGGAATGCCAACCCTCAGAAATTATGATCAAAAGAGGATATATCATGATGTAATTTATTGTAATATTTATGCAGGTGACCACTCCACTTCATTTCCTGACTCATCACAGTGTAAAGCATCTCAATCAAATGTTCTTATTATTTGGATCTCATGCTTTAGGGGGAAATTGTTATAGGTCAATTTGGGCACCATTCCCAATGACCTGGTTAACTGGGCATCATCTCTAGGACCAATGATGAAGGGTATATCATTCCTTATCATTTCAGTTGCTACATGCCCTAAGACAAGAAACAACACAAATCAAGCAAGACTTTCATCAAGAAAATGTTTCCATGGTTTGAAGCTTATTATATAGCATATGAGAGCTCACCAACATAGGCTCTAAAGGGCCTAAGTGCATTGCATATGCAGGTAGCCCCATGCAAGGCTGCTCTTCAAAGCACTTCCTGACATTCATAGTGTTAGTGTCCTGTAATTTGGCATATTGTTAGACCAAATGATAGGGTAACATCAGACCAAGATTTGGAGCCCTAGGACCTAGCCTTCCAGGACTCAAAGAGGGCTCTCTCTATTATGCGAAGGATGTGAATTTTTTCGCTTTTGTATACTTGATTTTAGGCTATTTGTTTAAGTATGTTTTAAGTTTGTTTTGGGTTTTTGAGGGGTACTGATCAAAGAATAAATAGATAAAAATTTCGTTAAATCAACTGGGCTATGGGGTCGAATAAGGTCGAGACTGTCTCAATTATGGACGAGGTATTATTGCAGGGCCGATTTGGTCGAGATAAATGGTTTCTTTGGGTAAAAATGAAATGAGGTGAACATTAAGTTTGTGAAAGACAAAGAGATTTTAAGCATAAATAGTTAAACAACAAGAATTCATGAATTAGGGCTAACCATTAATCATCTATGAACGAAACTCAAACCAATAAATGCAGAAAATAAACAATCTAGTGATGCATAGAAGTATAAGACCCTCTAACTTTGGGAAAATAACCTTCAGAATTTTGGGAAAACAACTAAGATAAACTAAAAAATCGATTAATGAAGAGGGAACTCCTAAACATCATATCTCGAGCTATTGGGAACTTTGAAATAAGACTGCAAAGCATGGGCAAAAGGCAAGATCGAAACAAGACCTCTTTGACTTAACTAAAACATTCAATAATTCAGAGAGAGATTTCAGATATGGAGTTTTGATTAGCTATGAGTAAGCAGGGCGTACCGTGAATCATACTAGATAGCATGCATATTAACCATTAATGAAACAAGTAACAATTTCTTAGTGACCAAAGAGCAATTAAGAATTCTTTGACATGACCAAGAAAGATGAAAACATTTAAGCTGCAATAAATCAAGAAATTTGAGGTGCCTCCCTGGGCATATCTCAAACTTATTCTTTACTGAACTACAACATGTAAGAAGCATGAAAACATATATGAGAAACTAAGAAAACATAACAAATAAGGAACATAATACCATTCACCAAGCCATGGAATCCTACATACAATCCTCCTCCACCATCAAAGTCAAGCAAGAGATCATCCACTTCATAAGACAAGTATTTCTTCAAAGCTCATAGTGCTATGTATTGCTCTCTATAACATCAAGTTCTGCCCCTAATTACAATGAATCCTCTTGGATTATATAGGCCAAGGAGGAGGAAACCCACCTAGAGCAACTAGAAGGCCATTTGCCAAAAACAAATATCTAAAACTGTCCTTGAGACCTTACAAGGTCCAAGGCACAAAATATCCTCTAAAAATATCTTTTCGGACTAAAATAGAAAAAATGAATTACTTTTTAGTCGTAACACATGAAATAAACATCCCTAATGCACATTTGGCCAGTCATACTTAGAAAACTTCTTTTCAGCAAAATTCTACAGGAACGTATCAACAGAAAAAGTTTGTCTTGCAGAGAACTTTTGAGGGACTTCCTGATGTCAAAATGAGGCCCGAGATGGCTCGATGGAAAGCCCTGGATGTCTAATTTCTGTAACTACTTGATTTTTTTCAAAATTTTTCTAGGAAGTCTATCAAAAAGTGAAATGAGTGAAAAAAAACTAGGAGTGTCGCGCCCGCTGATATGTGAGGCAGAAAGGTAAAAAATGACTATTTTTTCCCTTTTGAGGGATCAAACCATCTTCTTTTGATTTGGAAATTTCTGAGTATGTTCCCTCCAATTTTAATGCATCCAAAAATATAACTTTCATCAGCTGAGGATGCTCCAAGCAAAAATCGTAGCACCCATGAATTTGTGCAATTAAGCCCAAAAATAAAAAAAAACAAAATCATGTCAAAAAATGCTCAATTTTGGTGAGGAAACCCCTTAAGGGTTTCTAGAAGCATGCATGGAAGCTTGAGCGAAGATTCCAAGCTGAGATATGTATTTTCCTCTTTTTTCCACCGGGTGCCTCCTTTGGGCAGTTTTGAGTTTGGCTCATTGTTTTGTGCTTGTTTGTCATCACTGTGACTGCCTTCATAATGAGTGTTTTCTTCCTGAGTGTCCTTTTTAGTTTGTTGCATGTTACCACTATCACTTTATTCTAATGAGTGAGGGCTCTCTTTATTTTTTTCTTTGTTTTGAACCTCTTTGTGAATGCTGCCCTCACCATGACTTCTTCCATTTCCTCCTTAGGAATATCACTTTCTTCATCACTGTGCTTGCTTTGTTCACCATCTTGTGAATTCTCCTCTTTCTGTTCAGTGTCATCGTTAGTCTCATGGCTGCTATCTTTATCCTGCTTGCTATCTTTTTGGAGATTACCTTCACTGACTTATCAAAACAGGTTTTTGAAAACCGAACTAGGTTCTTCTTCAAACACTTTGAAAAACTTCTTGATGTGATGAGAAAATATTTTCTGAATATTTCTCTTCGGAGGGGTGCTACAGGTGCATCGCATCCTGCTACAGGCGCGTTGCATCTTGAAAAGTTTTCATGAGGGTTTCCCGGGGCCTAAAAAATGAAAACTCTCTCTTTGCCAAGTCAAAAACGACATGAAGGATGTTCATTGAAGTTTTATAAGCTTTTTTGGAGTGTTTGAATCATGAATTTTCACCCCTTAAAAGACTTAAAATTTCTTTTTCCTTTGCACTTTGAAAAACAAAGGTGGGCACCCTGTTTTTCTTTGGAAGAAAAATCTTTAAGTTGATTGTGTTAATGTTGAAAGGGGCTATCTTTCACCAAAATCTAGGCCTTCTGAGACTGTGCCTTTGCCTTCTGTTAGCCATTGAAGGAGGTTTCTTTTTTAAACCAAGTGTAAGTGGGCCCTTACTTTGTCATTGAAGGAGCATATGTAGCAAAAACTATTTTACCTTTTTTTTGTCATGAAAAAGGCTTTCAAACAACTGTGTAGGGCCTTTCTTTTTCATTGATTGTATTAGTCCTTGAATGAGACTAATTTTCATCAAATATTGTGCCCTCTGCTTAGAATGAAGGAGGCCATTGAAAAACTGTAAGAGTACTTTAGTTGATCTATTTTTTAACTTGAAAGAAGTTATTTCAAACAACACATAACCTCTGTCTGGCCTCTCTGAGATGGTGACTTCTGCTTACAATTTAAAGAGACCCTTGTAAATTGTATGATTTTCATTTCTCTCTGTAGGGACAATTTCTTGAAAACTGTGTGAGCCTTCTCTACTTATTATGCAGGAGGTCTTTTTGCAAACCAGACTGTTTGATTTTTGCTTATCATGATTGAAAAAGTACCTTTAAACCAGATATTTTTCCTTTGTACTCACTACTGATGGAATCCTTTAAACAACTATTCTTTTCCTCCATAGAAACCCTTTAAACAAACTGATTTCCCTTATCACTGATTTGAGTTTGTGGAGGGCTGTCTTCTTTATAACCTCAACAAACATGTTTTTAAAGTCAAACATGCCTTCTCCTTAGAAATATCCTTTATTGTGGTGAAAATTCAATATTTTGCAAAAAAATCATTTTTTTGGCACTCTTGGAGGTTCCTTACACTCTTGCACACAGGTGCGTCGCGTCCTTTTCTAGGTGCGTTGCGTCCTTTAGAAAATTACACTGGGATTGCTTACAGGTGCATCACGCTATTTTGCAGCAAGTTTTAGAATCCTTCTCTGTGTCAGAATTGGGCCCGGGATGGCTCTTCGGAAAGCTAGAGAAGTATACTTTCCAAATATGCTTGATTTTTTTCATTTGGTGTTCATTTAGTTGTTAAAAAATTGACTGTCCCAACACTGGTAAGAAATGGTGAATCCTGGTGTAGAAATGCATATTTATGCTTGCAGGCCAATTTTGGATGCCTTCCTCAATTCCAAATTGAGCTCATGATAGCTCATTGGAAAGATACGGAAGTATAATTTCCAAATATACTTGATTTTTTTCATTTGTTATTCATTTGGTTGTTCAAAAATTTTTTGTCCCAACACTCGTCAAAAATGGTGAATCCTGGTGCAGAAATGCATAGTGCTATTTGCAGGCCAATTTTGGATGCCTTCCTCAATTCAAAATTGAGCTCATTATAGCTCTTCGGAAAGATATGGAAGTCTAATTTCCAAATATACTTGATTTTTTTCATTTAGTGTCCATTTGGTTTCCGAAAGACTGATTGTCCCAACACTAGTAAAAAATGGTGAATGTTGGTTCTAGCCGTGCAAAAATTCTCCCGTGACACCTGTATTTTTTACATTTCTCACAAAACATTATACCTATGTAGAAATGGAAGGATTTTTTTCTTATTTAACCTATTATGTACAAAAAAATCTCTCACTTTTGTCAATTTCATCTCTGTTTGGTTAGAAACGCATTTTGAAACAAAACTGGCCCTGGGCGCGACTCATGGCTTGTATTGTATTTTTGCTTATTTTGAAGGAGGAATTTAAACAAAGTGTGTTATGCTATTTTCTTATATTTGGGAGGAGGAATTTTGGCTATGTTTTGAACCTTTGCTTACTATGAAGGAGGTCAAGTAAATGCAACCACTTAGGTCAGTCAAATCCACTATGTAAGCCCTCTACTTTTCATGAAGGAGGCCTTCAAATGTGTGTGTTTTTTTTTTTTTTTTGCCATCTGCTCATGACTGAAGGAGGCAATATGAAACACAAAAAGCCTTCTTTCATAAGGTACTGTGTCCTTATTTGTTCATTTGAAAAGGGCATAATAAGAAAACTGTGATCTTTTACTTATCACTTATGAAGTCCTTCAAACAAACTGTCCTCTTCCTTTATGAAACCTTGTCTGTAATATATGTCTCTTTTGCACCATATCACTGTGTAACCTAGGATAAATCAAGGTGATTTGCAAATGGTAAGTGCTCACTATGTGTATTTATGAGATAACTCCTTTTTCCTTGACTGTGTTTTCATAAGGTGTAGTGAATTTATCTTTGACTCTTTCTTAGAGTCTAGGTTCATGGTGAGATATAAGAAGCAGTTGTTCCTCTTTATACCTTCATTATGATGCTTAATTGATTTAGACCTATTTCTGTCAAAGATTGTTTTTATTTCCTGAAAAAGAGTGATTTTCAGGGCTTTGGTTACCCTTTTGAGAACTTATGCAGCAATTACTTTGGAGTTAGCATGGAGCACCGAAGATAGACATCACCTAATCCTTTGTGTTCTTTTGTCTTGATGGAGGACCTTTGTCTTTTGGCTCTTTTTGAATCTGAAACCTGTATGTTTTCTTTCCTTCACTTACAGCACTTCATCTGCTTTATGATGGAAAACTGCCACAACATGAGAATCTTGTTTGAATTTTCTCTCTTGCTCTCATTTTTCATACTGTTATCACTGAATACACCCCTGCAGAGATGCATTTGATTTGATTTCTGGAGAGCTTTGTAGTGTGTCATGAAATCATGCTTAAACTGATCACTTTCATTCATTCATGAAACTTTAGAATCCTGCTCTTTTCTTGGAATGAATATTTTTGAGCTTTACTGAAATGAAACCAAGTAACCATTCAGTGGTGTATGACCTAAGGATAAACCAGAGTTTTTTTGTTTTTGTTTTTTTACAGGATCAGAAGAAAATGATGGCTGACATGATGATGAAAACAGGTTTGTTGGCTCAAGACAATTCTGTCAAGGAATTTTCGCTAAACACCACCACCTATACCTACAGGGTTTGTCATAGATTTCAGATAGTTTCTTAGGCATGAATAGGTCATCATATGACAAAATGGTCAGTGAAAAAGGATTAGACACTTTGTATAAATTTTGGACAATGAGGTATACGAAAATAGGGGGATTTTGATAGCAGATAAACAAAGCTTATGACAGCTATAGACAGGGAGGCTTGCTACTTTTTAGAGCAGGACTAAAAACTGAAGACCACTTCTACCTTGGTAAGCAAGAGAGGGGTAAGAAGACAAAAAATTTGTTTGAGGGGTTTTCTGGAGAACAAATTGACTTTTGAGATTGGTTTCTAGAAAACCTAGACAAGGGATCTAGTCATCATAACAGGAAAAAATACTAATGACTAACAGTGGCTCCATTTGGGGAGGGCAGCTCCTTTTCAGGAGGTGTCGAGAACTACAGATCTTGGGCTTGTGAAGAATAGTGCCTCATCCATTGGTGTATATTTCTCTTTTTCTTGATGCTATTCTTGAAAATGATGCTTTTTGAAAAGTTTACAACATGATTAGCATCGGCCTCATCTCTACTTACCCAGCTATCTTTCCTAACATTTTTTCTTCTTTAGGTGCACTTGGATCGGCAACCTCTTGACATGACATTTTTGAAAGAGAAAAACTATCTACTCCTACACTTATATCTTCCGAGAGTTCAGCTTAAACTTATGAACTCCTTTGATTCTCTATCTACACTAGATTGACTGTCAAGATTAAGCTGTTTGATAGGATTTCATTCACTAAACTAAAACATGAAATCAAAAAATGAACAAATCAGGATTAGATGGTCTGATTTGTCATGTGTTTGTGGCATAAAAGACAAGCTACACAAAAATATTATTTTCGCACAAAATGAGATTTAGAAAAATCAAGGCTAGGATACATAGTTTGTTTTTCATCCCTGTTTTCCTCTTTGATTCTGTTTTGAGCATGTGGAACTAGTATATTTTCATAATCCACTTTTATCGACAAGTCAAGTTTACACAATTTGACTATCACTTCTTCCACTAACTTATCAACAATCAATTTAAAACATGTCTAGTTATGATTAGGCTAGATAACTGAACAAGATATCTTTTGAGCACTAGTAGTGGCATTTAGACTTGCGCACTTTCAGCATGACTATTTTTTGGGTATGGGGCTGTAACATTTCTTTAGAATCTACCCTCTTTTTCTACTTTTCTTGTTTTTTTTTATGTTTTATGTTTTTTTCAAAACAATCTGAAACAAAGATGCTCATGGGGCTAAGCTTATTTTGCATGCCTATCTACTCTAATCTAACCTATACATGATAGAAATTTATTTGGTGAACTCTCTTTTCCAATGTAACCAGTCAAGTAGATGATTGCAAGGGTGATCTTGGTTTAGTTCTTTCATGATGCTAAAGAAATTAAAAGGCCACTTCCACTTCACTTGTTTTTGGACAGTAGTGCTTAAAAAATTTCTCACAATTTGCAACAAACTGTTCATGGTAGAACACACTCCTCCCTTATACTTCTCAAGGAAAACAACAAATGGATCTTGGAATAATACCTGATCTAGAGGATTTGAGACATAAGCTCCATTCAGGATTACTCCTTTTATTTGGCTATGCTTGGATTCTCTTGGGAAAGAAACCTTTCCTCTTCCTCATGATCACTTTAACTGTTAGAATCATCATATATTGCAGTGTAGTCTTATTTCCAAGCTGATGTGTTATGATTAAGTGGAATGAAATCTGTGTGAAGGTCACCATGTTGATGAGTAGGGATACTCTTTGGCAACAAAATCTTCCCTAGAAATAAGAGCAGCAACTTTCTTGTGATCATCGATTTTTCAAGCCTTCATTTGCTTCCAAATTTTCTGAGCTTTCCTCATCACTGTCATAGCTGCTATGTATTGGTTGGTTACCTTCCTCAAGTTGATGAAACTGAGCTTCCTCCCAAAAATCAAGTGCTAAGTACTCTACAAATTTAGCTTCTATTTGGAAATCATCATCATTATCAACATATTGATCAAACCTTGGAGAATCATTAATATAATTAATGTCACCAACCATACATATTGGACTATTAGATTGTTTCTCTTTGAATTGATCTATAAATCCATTTTTTGCTATGTGATAGTTAAGATTAGGAGGAAAATAAATAGAGGCTGACTGCATGTTTATAAGTTGATCTATCTCCTCTTCAGTTAAAAAGGGAGCCATTTTTATCTTTCTTTGGGTATAACTACAATAATCCTCTTTCTCTTGGGAAAGCTGATTTAGAGGATGAATGTCTTTTTGGGCCTCACCTAAGAGAGATGATGAATCATCACTTGTGCCTTTAGATAAATCCTGTGGGTTCTCTCTCATTTCTTGATTGTTTTCATCTTCAACCAAATCTTTGTGATGTTCGGGATATATAGCATGGAATTCATGAGTTGCCTTTGATAGATTTTTAGGAGGCCAATTTGCTTGTATAAACTGAAATGACTCAAAGCACAAAAGTAGAGATCCTAAAGGTTTTGATTTTTCTTCTATTTCAGATTTGATTTCATCCTCAACCAACTCTTCTTGATGTTCAGGACAATAAGCATGGGATTCCTGAGTTGCCTCTGATAGATTCTTAAGAGGCCAATTTGCTTGTATAATCTGAAATGACTCAAAGCACAAAGGTAGAGATCCTAAAGGTTTTAATTTTTCTTCCATTTCATATTTGATTTCAAGATGGTTGATTGATTCTTTAGAGCACTCCTCTATGTTTTTATTTGCAACTTTCTCATTAGGAACATTTTTTTGTTACTCTTGTCTTGTAATGGTTGAGTGTATTATTCCCGAGGAAAAAGTGTAGGTTGGTTTGAATAAGCATCATTAAACTTAACTTTGTGTTTTTATCTTTTCCTGTCAAGTAGATGCATCATTTTTCTGAGTGTATCTATCAACATTTCTAACTTTACCTCTGAAGATATTAGTCTCTCTTGATTTTCTTTGTCTTTCTCTATTATTCTTAGTTGTGCCTCCCTATTTAGTATGTTGACTTCCACATCAACTGCTATCCTTTGCATTTCTTCCAGGGTCAAAGGATCTCTTTCTCTTATCCAGAAAACCATCTCTGGGTCAAAAGAGCTTGGGTAGTGCAAAAGAGCCCATCCGAAGGGTGGCTTTATGTTAGCAGGCATTGCATGGTATACTTTATTGAACCTGGTTGAAAAGTCTTGTATTGTCTCTCATGGTTGTCTTTTTAAATGATTTTATTCCTCTATGATGAGAACTTTGTTACCCATGACCACCCACCTATCTAGGAAGATTTGAGTGAACTGATGAAAATTGGTAATGCTTGCAGTTGGAAGGTCCTTAAACCAACTCTTAATTTTTCCTTGTAATGATAAGGAAAAAATTCTAACATGCACATCATCTTCTTATATTTCAAAAAGGTCAATTAAATTCTCAAGATTTTGAATGTGTTCTTCAGCGGTGACTTTTGAGCTTTCTCCATCAAATCTGGGTAATTTATTTTGAATATTTGCAAGGAGGGCTTGGAAGATGGGAGGTAAAATCAGAGGCTTGTTTCTTTTTGGGACCTTTGTGGATATAGGTAGTGTAAAAAGAGATTTATGACTATTTGAGGTTTCAGCCAAAGTGGGAAAGGTAGCATGAGGCTCATGTTTCACTAGGTTTTCCATAGGTGAATATGGGGTAAGCACAGGTGTATAAGTCTGCTCATGGTCTGAAATTTAGGGCTTAGCTTTTTGAGGTTTGAGATATTTCCAATGATCAATGTAGATCTCATCAGTGTATTCTTGATCAGGCTCTAAGTAGGATAGAACATAGTTATAGATAAAAACAATAATTTCTTGAATCCAACTAAGGCCAAAGTGCTTTTTCTTTCTAGGGTGACTGGTCATGTTTCAGGTTCTTCTTCCAGTGGAGTCTTTAGGTCTATTGAGAGTTGTAGAGTCGCCAGGTGGATAATTTAGTTTTTTTTGAAGATATATGTCTATGGTCCACCACCAATACTGACAAAGGTGTTTTTTATGGAATTTCTTTTTAAGAAACGTTTTATGCAAAAAATTGCAAGAGTGATCTAAAACTTAGTTCAACAGTTTGCTAGGATGTTGAGAAAGCTATAGTTCTGTTTTTAGGCTATTCTGTTGATTTTTATGTTTTTATGAAATTTTCTGAACTCCTAAGTAGTACTTAGTTTGTCACTGATTTCAGAGACTGCATCATGATCTTTGTGATTGGGAAGGTAAGCCAACAGGATAGTATGTTTATGAAAATTTTTGGTTTTTCAAGTGGAGTATTAGACCTACTAGAGACTAGTGGAGTCGCCAGGTGAATACTATTGTTTTGTAAAGACAAATTTATATGGTCCACCGCTAATGACTGATAGAAGCCAATCCAGGGATGTTTTTGGGGTTTTCTGAGTTCCTATATGCAGCCCTAAGCTTTTTAAGAGTGTCCTATAGCTGAATCATCATTTTGCTAAGATGGTGAAAGAGCTAGTTTCTACTCTTCAGACAACACTTAAGTTTTCTAAGTTTGACTGAGGTTTTGAGAGGTCTTAAGGGATACTTAGGATGTTTTGAATCAAGGTCCCACGGTGATCACCATTATATTAGTGTCCCGTAATTTGGTTGATTGGTAGACCAAATGACAGGGTAACATCAGACCAAGCTTTGGAGCCGTAGGACCTAGCCTTCCTAGACTCAGAGAGGGCTCTCTCTATTATGCGAAGGATGTGAATTTGTTCGCTTTTGTATACTTGATTTTAGGCTAGTTGTTTAAGTATTTTTTTAGTTTTTTTTGGGTTTTTGAGGGGAACTGATCAAAGGATAAATAGATAAAAGGTTCGTCAAATCAACTGGGCTATGGGGTCGAATAAGGTCGAGACTGTCTCAATGATGGACAAGGTATTATTGCATGGCTGATTTGGTCGAGATAAATGGATTCTTTGGGTGAAAATGAAATGAGGTGAACATTAATTTTGTGAAAGACAAATATATTTTAAGCATAAATAGTTAAACAACAAGAATTCATGAGTTAGGGCTAACCATTAATCTCTATGAATGAAACTCAAACCAATAAATGCATAAAATAAACAATCCAGTGATGCATAGAAGTATAAGACCCTCTAACTTTGGAAAATAACCTTCAGATTTTTGGGAAAACAAATAAGATAAACTAACAACTTGATTAATGAAGAGGGAAATCCTAAACATCATATCTCGAGCTATTGGGAACTTTGAAATAAGACTGAAAGCATGGGCAAAGGGAAAGATCGAAACAAGACCTCTTTGACTTAACTAAAGCAATCAATAATTCAAAGAGAGATTTCAGATATGGAGTTTTGATTAGCTATGAGTAAGCAGGGCGTACCGTGAATCATACTAGACAACATGCATAATAACCATTAATGAAACAAGTAACAAGTTCTTAGTGACCAAAGAGCAATTAAGAATTCTTTGACATGACCAAGAAAGATAAAAAAAATTAAGCTGCAATGAATCAGGAAATTTGAGGTGTCTCCATGGGAATATCTCAAAATTATTTTTTACTGAAGTACAACAAGTAAGAAGCATGAAAAAATATATGAGAAACTAAGAAAACATAACAAATAAGGAACACAATACCATTCACCAAGCCATGGAATCCTACATACAATCCTCCTCCACCATCAAAGTCAAGCAAGAGATCATCCACTTCATAAGACAAGTATTTATTCAAAGCTCATAGTGCTATGTATTGCTCTCTATAACATCAAGTTCTACCCCTGATTACAATGAATCCTCTTGGATTATATAGGCCAAGGATGAGGAAACCCACCTAGAGAAACTAGAAGGCCATTGGCCAACAACAAATATCTAAAACTGTCCTTAAGGCCTTACAAGGTCCAAGGCACAAAATATCCTCTAAAAATATCTTTTCGGACTAAAATAGAAAAAAGGAATCACTTTTTAGGCCTGACACATGAAATAAACTTGCCTAACGCACATTTGGCTAGTCATACTTAGAAAACTGCTTTTTAACAAAATTCTACAGGAACGTAGTAGCAGAAAAAAGTCTATCTTGAAGAGGACTTTTGAGGGACTTCCTGATGTCGAAATGAGGCCTGAGATGGCTCATTGGAAAGCCCTAGATGTCTACTTTGTGGAACTACTTGATTTTTTTCAAACTGATTATGGGAAGTCTGTTAAAAAGTGAAATGAGTGAAAAAAAAACTAGGAGTGTCGTGCCTTTTGATATGTGAGGCAGAAAGGTAAAAATTGACTGTTTTTTTCCCTTTTAAGGGATCAAACCATCTTCTTTTGATTTGAAAATTTCTGAGTATGTTCGCTCTAATTTAATGCATCCAAAAATATAACTTTCATCAGCTAAGGATGCTCCAAGAAAAAATGGCAGTGCCCATGAATTTGTGCAATTAGGCCCAAAAATCACAAAGAACAAGATCATGTCAAAAAATTCTCAATTTTGGTGAGCAAACCCCTTAAGGGTTTTATAAGAATGCATGGAAGCTTGAGCCAAGATTCCAAGCCGAGATATGTCTTTTCCTCTTTTTTCCACTGGGTGCCTACTTTGGGTAGTTTTGAGTTTGGCTCACTGTTTTGTGCTTGTTTGTCATCACTGTGACAGCCTTCATCATGAGTGTTTTCTTCCTGAGTGTCCTTTTTAGGTTGTTGCATGTTACCACTGTCACTTTCTTCTAATGAGTGAGGGCTCTCTTTATTTGTTTCTTTGTTTTGAACCTCTTTGTGAAGGCTACCCTCACCATGACTGTCTTCCATTCCCTCCTTAGGACTATCACTTTCTTCATCACTGTGCTTGCTTTGTTCATCATCTTGTGAATTCTCCTCTTTATGTTCAGTGTCATCATTAGTCTCATGGCTACTATCTTCATCCTGCTTGCTATATTTTTGGACATTACCTTCACTGACTTATCAAAACAGGTTTTTGAAAAATGAACTAGGTTCCTCTTCAAACACTTTGAAAAATTTCTTGATGTGATGAGAAAACCTTTTCTGAATATTTCTCTTCGGAGGGGTGCTACAGGTGTGTCGCGTCCTGCTACAGGCATGTCACATCTTGAAAAGTTTGCATGAGGGTTTCCCGGGGCCTAAAAAATGAAAACTCTCTCTTTGCCAAGTCAAAAACGACATGAAGGATGTTCATTGAAGTTTTTATAAGCTTTTTTGGAGTGTTTGAATCATGAATTTTCCCCCCTTAAAAGACTTAAACTTTCTTTTGCCTTTGCGCTTTGAGAAACAAAGGTGGGCACCCTTTTTCTCTTTGGAAGAAAATTCTTTAAGCTGATTGTGTTAATGTTTGAAAGGGGCTATCTTTCACCAAAATCTAGGCCTTTTGAGACTGTGCCTTTGCCTTCTGTTAGCCACTGAAGGAGGTTTCTTTTTTAAACCAAGTGTAAGTGGGCACTTTGTTTGTCATTGAAGGAGCATATGTAGCAAAAATTGTTTTACCTTTTGTTTGTCATGAAAAAGGCTTTCAAACAACTGTGTAGGGCCTTTCTTTGTCACTGATTGTATTAGTCCTTGAAAGAGGCTATTTTTCATCAAATATTGTGCCCTCTTCTTATAATGAAGGAGGCCATTGAAAATATGTAAGAGTACTTTAGTTGATCTCTATTTTAACTTGAAAGAAGTTATTTCAAACAACACATAACCTCTGTCTGGGCTCTCTAAGATGGTGACTTCTGCTTACAATTTAAAGAGGCCCTTGTAAACTGTATGATTTTCATTTCTCTCTGTAGGGATAGTTTCTTGAAAATAGTGTGAGCCTTCTCTACTTATTATGCATGAGGTCTTTTTGCAAACTAGAATATTTGAGTTTTTCTTGTCATGATTGAAAAAGTACCTTTAAACTAGATATTTTTCCTTTTTAATCACTAGTGATGGAAGCCGTTAAACAACTGTTCTTTTCCTCCATAGAAACCCTTTAAACAAACTGAGTGCCGTTATCACTGTTTTGAGTTTTTGGAGGGTTGTCTTCTTTATAACCTCAACAAACATGTTTTTAAAGTCAAACAGGCCTTCTCCTTAGAAATCTCCTTTTCTCTGGTGAAAATTCAATATTGTGCAAAAAAATCAGTTTTCTGGCACTCTTGGAGGCTCCTTATTCTCTTGCACACAGGTGCATCGCGTCCTTTTCAAGGCGCGTCGCGTCCTTTAGAAAATTACACTAGGAGTGCTTACAGGTGCATCGCGCCATTTTGCAGCAAGTTTTAGAAGCCTTCCCGGAGTCGGAATTGGGCCCGGGATGGCTCGTTGGAAAGCTAGAGAAGTCTAATTTCCAAATATGCTTGATTGTTTTTCATTTGGTGTTCATTTGGTTGTTCAAAAATTTAATGTCCCAACATTGGTCAAAAATGGCGAAACCTAGTGCAGAAATGCATAGTGTTGTTTGCAGGCCACTTTTGGATGCCTTCCTCACTTCCAAATTGAGCTCATGATATCTCATTGGAAAGCTATGGAAGTATCCGTTCCAAATGTACTTTATTTTATTCATTTGGTGTTCATTTGGTTGTTCAAAAATTTACTCTCCCAACATTGGTAAAAAATGGTGAATCCTGGTGCAGAAATGCATAATGCTGTTTGCAGGCCACTTTTGGATGCCTTTCTCAATTCCAAATTGAGCTCATGATAGCTAATTGGAAAGCTATGGAAGTATAATTTCCAAATATACTTTATTTTTGTAATTTGGTGTCCATTTGGTTTTCCAAATACTGGCTGTCCCAACACTGGTAAAAAATGGTGAATGTTGGTTCCAGCCGTGCATAAATTCTCGTGTGACACCTATATTTTTTACATTTCTCACAAACCATTATACCTGTGTAGAAACGGAAGGAGGTTTTTCTTCTTGAAACTATGATGGACAAAAACCTCTCTCACTTTTGTTAATTTCATCTCTGTTTGGTCAGAAACCTATTTTGAAACAAAACTGGCCCTGGGCGTGACTCATGGCTTGTATTGTCTTTTTCTTATTTTGAAGGAGGAATTTAAACAAAGTGTGTTATGCCCTCTACTCATCTTTTGGAGGAGGAATTTTGGCTATGTTTTGTCCCTTTGCTTATTATTACACAACAATTTGTCACCGTCCCTGCAATTCCCCGTCCCGCACATCGGAGGGCTTATTCCGTGACCTGTGAGAACAATGTTATTGATGAAATAGGTAACCGCACTGTTACCTACTTTTTTTTGGTAGCATAAAAAGCACCCAATTTTGAAAAGTGGTGATGCAGAATCACCCCCTTTTTTTTATGCACATTTTTGACACTCTAACATTTTTATTTATGAAGTATGAATATTTGTTTTAAAATGTTAGTGATTTTCATGCTAATTTTGAAACGTATTGATGCAACTTCAACTTTTTTTTTTTAGAGCGATGATTTTCATGCTAATTTTGAAACGTATGGATGCAGCATCAACCTTTTTTTTTTAGAGTGGTGATTTTCATGTTGGTAATAAAACACAAAACTTAGATAAAAAAAATATATAAAAATAATAAAAAAACCAATAAAAATGTAAAAAAAAACAAAATTAACTCGTAAAAATAAAAAATTTAAACAAAAATAAATAAATAAATTAAAAAAGAAAAATATTCGAAAATTATATCAAAAGAAATGACAAAATTTGAAGAAAAAACACATAATTTAAAAAAAAAAACAAAAATTAATCAAAAAAAAAAAAAAAAACATCAAAAACATTTTTTTCTAAGTTATTAAAAAAAACCATATAATTAAAAAAAAAATTAAAATAGAAAATTTAAAAATAATTTAAATTACAAAATTAAAATTTAGATAAAAAAAATAAAATACAAAAAAGGAAAAATTAAATTTAAAAATTTAAATTAAAAAAAAAAATAAAAATAAGAAAAAAAAATACAAATTTCGAAAAAAAAATAAAAAATAAAAAAATAAAATAAAAAATGAAAAAGAAAATTAAAATAAAAGAATTAAAATAAAAAAAACTATCATTAAAAAGCAAAAAAAATGAAAAAAACCACGTGCAAATAACTAAACAACAAATATCCATAAATTTAATATTTTGTTTTTTAAATGAAACAATTTATAAATTTTAAAAATGAAAAAATAAATAAACTAAAAAATAAAAAAATATAAATATAAATTTAATAAATAAGTTTTAAATTTAAAAAAATAATTAATCTAAAATATTAAATTTAAAAACAAAATTAAAAAATTTAAAAAAATAAATTTAAAATAAAAAATTTGAATTAAAAAATAATAATAATCATCCAGCCTTGATGATGAACCACAATAGTTGGTTCAAAACACGTCGACAATATTTTTCATATGTGATTTTTTACCCGAAAGAATTATTTCAAAAATTTATGCATCACAGAAGCCATATCTCAAATTTAAAAATTTTTGAATTTAAAAAAAATATTAAAAAAAATCAAATTAAAAAAAAAATATTTAAAATTAAAAAAAATAAAAAAAAAATTAAAAAAATATGATCGTGGTGGCGTCGTTAATCGGCCTCCCACCCAGGTGGCGGCAGAGATTCCCGGAATCGCCCTTGCCGCCGCGGGAGGGCGATTCCCGAAATCGCCCTTGCTGCTGCGGGAGGCCGATTCCGGGAATCGCCCGTCCTTGCCACCGCGGGAGGGCGATTCCGGGAATCGCCCTGCCGCCGTGGGAGGGCGATTCCCGGAATCGGCATCCCGCCGAGGTGGTGGCGGAGGTTGGCCGCTGGGCGAGCGGGGAGGTTGCATGCAGCCTCCCCGCTCGCCCAGCGGCCGGCCTCCGCCGCCACCTGGGCGGGAGGCCGATTAGCGGCGCCACCACGATCAAAAAATTCTTTCTATTTTTATTTTTTTTTAAGTTTTAATATTTTTTTTAATTTGATTTTTTTTTTTATTTAAATTCAAAAAATTTAAATTTTTTTCTTTTTTTAATTTAATTTTTATATTTGAAATTTAATTTGTTTTACTTATTATTATTTTTTTCTATTTTTAAATTTTATTCATTTTTTTGTTTTTAATTTTTTTTTTCTAAATTTTGTTAATAATTTTTATTAAATTTTGTATTTTGTTTTTTTAATTTAATTGAATCTTTTTAAATTTTTTCATAATTATTTTTTATTATTAAATTTTTTGTTTAGTTTTTTCATTTAATTTTTTAAAATTTAATAAATTTTGTATTTTATTTATTTATTTATTTGAATTTAATATTTTTATTAATTTTTTTATTTTTTTATTATTATATATATATATATATATATATATATATATATATATATATATATATATTATTTAAATTAAAATTTTGTATTTAAAATTAATTTTTTTTGTTTTTAATTAAACTTAATATTTTCAAATTAATTTGTTTTTTTATTTTATTTTTTATTTAATATATTTTTTTCAATTTTTCATTTTTAATTGATTTTTAAAGTTTTTTAACTTTTTATTTTAACATTTATTTATTTATTTCTTTTTTCTTTATATTTAAAATTTATCTTTTATTTCAAAATTTATTTGCTTATTCATTTATTTATTAAAATTTAATATTTTTCTTTTTAAAATTGATTTTTTATTTTAAAATTAACATTCTCTTTTAAATTTAATAAAATCTAATATATATATATATTTTTAATTTAAGTTCATATATATATATATATATAATTTTTTATAATTTATTTGTTTTTTAACATATATATTTTTTAATTTAATCTTTTTATTGTATTTTATTTTTCAACTTTTTTTTTTTTTACTTTTAATTTAAATAATGTTTTTTTTTTATTTTTTTTTATTTTAAAGTTTTAAATTTATTAAAATTTAATATATTTCTTTAAATTTAATTTTTTATTTTAAAAATATTTTTTTATTTTTTTTAATTTAATAAACATTTTCTTTTTCTTTTTTAAATTTAATTTCTATATTTAATTTTTTATAATTTCTTTCTTTTTTTTAACTTCTTCTTCTTCTTCTTCTTCTTCTTCTTCTTCTTCTTTTAATTTAATATTTTTATTTTGTTTTTATTTTTATTTTTTTATTTGTACATATTTTGAAATTTTAATCTTTAAATTTTTTTTTCCCTTAAATTTTAGGTTTTTTTTAATGTTTGAATTTTTATTTTTATTTTTTTATTCCTATATATTTTTAAATTTTAAGCTTTAAAATGTTTTTATTTTTTAAATTTATCTTTTTCTTAAATTTAAGGTTTTTTTTAATATTTGAATTTTAAAAATTAAAAAATGTTATTTCTATTTTTAAAAATGTGAAAAATATGACACAATTTATTTTTTTTGTTATTCCAGCATCAACTGGTTTTGTTTTGAGGGTGTTTTTTCAATCCTTTTTTCAAGAAACAATTTTTGTTTTTAGCATAATTTTATAAAATGTTGAAATTTGACCTTAAAAAAAAACCAAGTGTGTTCTGGAATACACTTTTTTTGTTTTTGGGGTGTTTTTTCATGTTTTTTGAGTCTTTTTGGTCTAGAGTTCCCGTTTTGAGGTCAGGTTACCTATTTCATCAGTAACAGTGTTTGAGCAGTGACATGATCTGAAAACACTTTCATGGCATTCTCCCAGACATGGACTTTCATTCCCCTGAAGACATCTCCTTGTGAAAAACCCTAAAAATAGCCTTTTCATCCTTGGCGCGACTAGCCAGTGTTATACCCGCGCCAATGGGGGAAATATTCCAAAGAGGACGCGCCAATTGGCGCTCTGTCTCAGAGTCGCACTCGCACTAGGCTTAATAAAGGGTGTTTTAAAAAAATAAATGGCGGAAGATTGACTCCAACCAAAACCTGAACTGGTCTCTAAATTGGGTTGGGACGTTTGGCTCCAGATTTCCATGTAGAGGAAGTAGTTTTCCACCTCTCATGGAAGCTTCCTTGAGGATAGGGCCAATCCCATGATTATAGGGATCCCAACTCCTCTTCCACCATCTATATAAGCTTGCCATTTCCCTTTGCAAGCTAATCTCCAAGAGCCTTCATAGCCTAAAGAATGCTGCAAGAGCTTTGATAGTCCTCATAGTGCCAAATCCATAGCAAGGAGATTGACGATCGAAGAGAGAGGCTTGTCCCCATTCCTGACAAGCTTTACTGAGACGTATTCCGCTGACGACCCACCGAAGGAAGATTCAGCGTCAGAGCCTGTTTGTATTTTCCTTCGTATGAATTAATGATAAGCGACTATTGGTTATGGTTCCACTCATTTTGTTCATTATGATCATGAGTTGTGTCCTCTCTGACTGACGCATAATTGTATATATCGGATTTTACACTTATGTTTGTTGTGTTTCTTGCATGTGCAGGTGTTCGATCGCGACGAGCGTGAGGATTGTGATCTGCCGGAGCAAAGGAACGGGAGCGCTACCTTCTCTACAAACAACAGCGTTGGATTCGAGGTAAGCCTTCTTCGCAAGTTGGTTTATTGCAATTAGGGACCTGCACCATAGCGTGTTACGATTGTTGCTAGACCCGTTCTGGGCTAGTAGGGATCGCCTTTGTCCACAGAGGGGATTTACCTCTACAACAAATTGGCGACTCCGCTGTGGAGTTAGCTTGTTTTTTTCTTTATAAACTACAAACGAAGCCTGAAGTTAGCCAGATAGCCTTCGAAATGCTCTTGCTTTGCATTAGCGAAAGTAGATCAATGCTGGTTCAGTCAATCTCCGGTCTAGTTTATGAACTGAACACTTGGAGTATTGTCTTGTCTTTCGGTCGATTCTTGACTTTGCTTGCTTGATCAGCTCTTTTGGCTGGCTCTTTTCATGTCTTTGACTTTTGGTTTGAGCTTCAACATCACTGGTCTGCATCTTGGATTGCTCTATTTTAGTTTTTGCATAGCAAACTTGACTGGCGCGCTTATTAGCGTGACAGTCATGCCAATTGGCGTTAGTTGCCAATTTACTACTCGCGCCAATCTTATTATGGTGCCAGTTTCAGCCTGACAGTCGCGCCAGTGCTGTGAAGTGCTAGGGTTTGCTTGGTTTTGAGCTTTCTAAGCTTGATATGTGATTTTGGTTTTATTTCTTCGACTGCCTGAGTGTTCTGGAGCCTTGTTTGACTGACTGCAACCTTCATCCTTTGGTTGTTTTCCCTTTTCTATCGATTTTACATTCTAGCCCTAGGGCATCTAGGTGCTATTGTGCGTCGAGCCTCCCTTGGGAGTTTTTGGTTTCTGTCTGTTCAGTCAGCTTTGTGATTGCTTCTCTGCATTCATTTGGTGGTTTTCTATCGTTTTATTGTGTTATTTGAGCGATTTGCTTCTTCTTCATTCGAATTCTGCTTTGTCTTGCTTTGAGCCTAGATTACATGGTTCATTTGAGTCTTGGAGATTCTGCTTGAAGTGGTGAGTCTGGTCTTGGTTGGGAGAAATTCTTTGTTTTTTCATTTTCAAGCGTTAGCGCTTGTTGTCAGTTGGCAACCCGCGCCAATTTTCCATTGGCGCTATTTGTCAGTGGGCAAGTCGCGCCAGTTGGCGCTAGTTGTTAATGATAAAGTCGTGCCAATTTCAGGGTGTATGAAAATTGAGACTTTTTCCCTAAATCCTTCACCAGTGTGTCTTTCCCTTCCGATCTTTTCCCTGTATGAGCATAGATTACATTGCTCATTATTTGGAATTTCTTCTCTCCATGATTGCTTGATGTAAAAGGGAATGAATGCCTTGTTTTGATCTCATGCTTTGGAAGTCCTCTTTATGTCTTGTCACCTTTGGAGGATTTTCGTTACAAAGTGTTTTGAAACAACAATTGCATTCTTAGTGTTTGTTTACATCTCTTTTGCATTCATCTAGGAGATTTGCGTTCATTTAGTTTTCGTCTCAAAGTTTTCTTTTCGTTAAAATGCATTAGATCACATTGCATTGAAAAGTATTTTTGAGATTTATCATTGAACTTAGATCACATTGTTTAATGATTGAAAACTAAAAGTCGCTTTGAGTGCATTCTCTTTCATTAAAATCATGCATTAAGTAGATTCTCATTTCATAGAAAAATGCGTTGAGTGCATTCTTATCATTTGAAAAGGAAAAGGACATTGTGCATAGATTACAATTGCATAGTTTTCGAAAAAGAGGATTTTGCATAGATTACATTGCATTATTCGCATCGTTGAATGTTTGAAATTACTTTTGGATAGTGAAAGTCAGCTAGTTTGGAAAAATTTCGTTTACAGTGTTGTTGTTTGTTGCATCATTGTTTGAAAATATTCCCTTAACTAGATAGCATTCATCGAATTGAAAAGATTTCTTTTCTCATATAGCTGCATATAGGATATTGTCACATAACACTCGCTAGGGCCTGAAAACTGAAACATAATTGAAGATAAACCTTAAAATTTATTCAATTTACACTAAGGTAGCATTGAAACATTAACAAAATATTTAGAGGTCTAGGCTAGAGACGTGTTCCGGCGTCTTTAAACCTAGTAGCTGTCATTTGCCTCTTGGCTTTAGACAACACTAGTACGGACTTGTGCTCCCCATACCGTCACGTATATAAAGGGAGACCCCACTAGGTTGCTATCCTTTATCCGTAGGAAGCCGAGTCTGCCGCCCTATACCCGTGATACACCGGACACAACATTCAGGGAGATTTCCTGCACGTACGTTAAATCCTTGGTTGATTTCTCTTTCATTTTGAAACCAAGGTGTATATTGCAGTTCACGGTTATTTGGTACACCCTTTTTCCTAGAGTTCCAGAGTAGTCATTTTGATCTTTTCTGACTCTTTAAATTTGAAAAGATCATCAAGCGCTTTTCCTTTCATGCTTGTTTCCAATTTGAAAGCGATAGATTCACCTTTTGCTGGTTTCTCGACTCTTACAAGATGAAACGGTAGAGTTTTGTTTCAATGTTTTAAAAATTAACTGCCCACGAAATATTCTTGGTTAAAGTTAGTTTCCTTAGGGTGTTGTTCTGAAGATCGTCTCCGATGGCAACTTTTCCGGAGTTCACTAACCAAGGAATCACCTCTGAAGGGAATCCTGGTCCTTTTCCTCCTTTTGGAAATGTTGGTGCTCCTTATATGGCAACGTTGTCCCTTCCTGGGTTCACTGTTGGGTTTCCTGTTTGGTTGTTTTCAACCTCTGTGGTCCCGAATGTCTCAGCTACTGTTCACTCAGTTCCTCCGCCTGAACAACATCATGTTGATTCCAAGGTGGACCTCTCCCCTTCTTCGCCTGTTTCTGCGTCCTCCTCTTCTACTTTTCTTAGTGAAAGTCTGGATTTGAGTAACCATGTGGCTAAGAAGAAGAAGAAGAAGAAGACAAAGAAGAAGAAGTCCGATAAGAGAGAGGCTAAGGCTGCAGCTACTGCTTCTGAAACGTTTCCTCTTGATAAACCTTCCAACCCTCCGCAGAAAGTCAAGTTCCCTTGCATGTTGTGCACGAGAGACCATATTCTTCGAGATTTCCCTGGCATCCCCAAGGTGCTCGAAGCATGGTCCAATGGTCATCTGTCGTTGCCTTTGGCTTCTGGGAGTCAGGTTGGGGGCACGTCTTTAGCTAGTGTTGGTAAAACTCTTAAGAAGCAGGGTAAGATTACCAATCCCTGTAAGTTGTGTGAAGGGCAACATGCCATTCACCTTTGTCCTTATATGGATGAAGCCAAGCAAGTTTTGGAAAACTCGGCTATTTCTATAACATGCCTCCCAGCTGGTTATAAACATATTTCTTTGAGTCCTCCAATAGCTGATGCCTCTATTGGTCAAGAGTCATCCTTGGTCGATCCCACTCCCCCAGAAATTCAAATTCAGGAATCCGTTCCTGACCAACCATTGGTCGTGGGATCGGTTGAGCTAGCCCCATCTGCGGTGCACCAGGTCTTTTCCGTTAAGATTGGACCTCACACACCCTTAGGTTCTTCTTGTTTATTCAGATTCTTCGGACTTGGAGAAAGATTCTCCTGTCCCCATATCTCAAGAAGCTGCTCCTCCGCCTCCCGCGATGGAGGTCCTGGAGGATACTCCTCTCTTCTTCGAGATGGAGGTCATGGAGGATGCTCCTTCTTCTTCCGTAACACCAGGGGAAGACCATCTCGGTTCGATGGTATCCCCTCCAAGTAGTTTGGTTGCTTCCTTCGATTGGAGTCGATTTGCAGGATACTGCCTTCCGTCTTATGTGCCTTTCGAGATAACGGTACAGGCCTTTGGTTTGGTCGTACCCAGCACTGTTATAGACAAAGGCGTGTCTATTAGTATTTTGTCCTCAACTACTTGGCAAGCTTTCGGTTCGCCACCGCTTGTGCCTGTTACGCAGAATCTGTTAGCATTTAACAGAAGAACTAGTCAACCGTTAGGGATCCTTCCAAGGTTACCTGTTACTTTGGGAGGTAAAACCATCCATATGGACGTGATGGTTGTTCCAGGCCCTTTGTATTTCAATCTGCACTTGGGGCGTGATTACACCTATGCCATGGGAGTGCTTGTCTCCTCCCTTTTTCATGTGGTCTGTTTTCCACATGAAGGATGGATTGTGACCATTGATCAGCTTTCATTCTTTGGTCCTGATATGGCAGCTGGCCCACCATCATTCCTTCCTGGTTTTTATCCACCTGTTGTATCTGCCCTACTGCAGGTCAACTATGTGGCTACCTACCCCATGCCTATACTCAGTGATAGTGCCGTTGTGCATCAGGTGCTGGGGGCATTGGGTCCTAACTTCCAGGATGTTTTCCTTCCATCGGGAGTGGAACTCTTGGAAGCCATGACTTCTTGTTCATTATGATGAGGTCTATCGGAGCATAGTTAATTTTCTTGTGTCAAGCTCCTTAAAAAATGAAATAGGCTCCTTGGAGCAGAGTTCCTTGTCTTGTGTCAAGCTCCTTAAAAAATGAAACAAGGTCTGTCGGAGCATAGTTCTTTTCCTTGTGTCAAGCTCCTTAAAAAATGAAACAAGCTCTTCGGAGCATAGTTCTTTCCCTTGTGTCAAGCTCCTTAAAAAATGAAACAAGCTGGCCGGAGCATGGTTCTTTTCCTATGTCAAGCTCCTTAAAAAATGAAACAAGGTCTGTTGGAGCAGAGTTCCTTGTCTTGTGTCAAGCTCCTTAAAAAATGAAACAAGGTTGTCAGAGCAGAGTTCCTTGTCTTGTGCCAAGCTCCTTAAACCATGAAACAAAGTGTCCTGAGGATAGTTCTTTTAATGTGTCAACCTCATTAAAAAATGAAACACTTTCCTGTTCAATTCGAGTCTTTGATCAGATCTCATAAAATCCCAGTCGAGTCTTTCTTAGATCTCGTAATTTGATCCTTCACTCCATCTACCTTTCATATGGACTGAAGCTTGGGGGGCATGTACCTCGAATTGAGTCACCATGCTGGGGGAATGCTTACCTTTTCAAGCATAGTTTGTTTCCATTTCAAGCTTGTGTAAAAATGAAACCGGTTTCAAGCATAGTTTATCTTTGTTTCAAGCTTGTGTAAAAATGAAACCAACCTCAAGCAGAGTTTCCTGATTTCAAGCTTGTGTAAAAATGAAGCCTTTCCCATTTTACCTCTTGTGATTTCCATTTTTTCAGCCTATTTTTTCAAATGAGCCTTGGCTTTCTCACTCCATCGTCACTATCTGCTTGGCCAATCATATGCCTTCACTTGGTTGTTTTACCTGTTCCTGAGGAACCGCTGCGATGAGTGGTCTTGTTAGCCAACCTCTTGACCTTTACTTGTTCTGAGAAATTCCACCATTACCAGAACCAGTTGCTACCCTTTATACCACTCGTTCCTCTAGGAGGAGTAATCTTTCAGCTCTTTTCTGACTCTCTAAACATGAAAAGATTTACGAGTTACTTGTCGTTTTGATCTCGTTAAAGTGGTTACGAAATGACATCTACCCAGTATACGTTTACCCCTTTTTCGGGTTGGGATAGATTATTTACGAAAAAGGAATACCCTAGCCTATCGCGACTAGGAGGCTTTCTCAGACATTGTTTTCTACCTTTTCGGATTTGAGGAACTATTTACGAAAAGGGATTGTTGGAGTTTACTTTTCTGCTGTCTTTTCAAACTCTCTAAACATGAAAAGACACCGAGTTCTTCCTTTGTGAGACTATTTAAACCCTAATGACATCGGATCCAGTCGTAATGACGATATTCGAGTGCGACCTAGGGCTCGTTAAATGTACTAGGATGGATTCGTCTAAAGGGCGAGCTTATATGACAAGCATATGTTATCCCCTTCAAGCTTGTTTTCAAAAATAATTGGGGTACTCACTAGAAATGGTGGGGAAAAATGGAACCAGCATCATTGTCGTGTCGACAGTATGTCGCTCTTGAACATGGCACTTGTCTGCATTCGTGTCGGGTTGGGGACATCTCATCTCGTTTTTCACTTGCCTCCGTGGGTTTGGGTGATCCCTTTTGAACTCTCATCTGCTCTTTGTCCCGTCATCATGACCTCTGATATTTTGATGTCCAAGACTACCAAATCCATTGTCGTGCCGCCAATATGTTCAAGAGAAGTTGACCTCTGCAAGTTTCAACCTTCCTCTGATTCTCATCTGATCCTGATTCACAAAGACATTATGTTCTCTGTCTTGTGTCGATGATGTGGGAAACACTATGGCCCACCTTCGATCAAGGTCACTTCCTGTCGACTTTAGCTCATTATCTAGGAAGCTGATCTAGAGACTCCCTTTTGGTACCTTGGAGCCTGCATGCCTCAATGGCAGGTTCTTCGCGTTCGACGTGAGGTTTTCGTCGTTGGCCTCCGATCGAGTGATTCTATGGGTGTTCGACGCCAGCTCACTAATTCACATGCCGTAGATTGTACCTATAGTACCTTGAGGACCATTATCATCTGACAAAATAGGCTGACAAAATGGCAATCACAAGAGGTAAAATGGGAAAGGTTTCATTTTTACACAAGCTTGAAATCAGGAAACTCTGCTTGAGGTTGGTTTCATTTTTACACAAGCTTGAAACAAAGATAAACTATACTTGAAACCGGTTTCATTTTTAAACAAGCTTGAAATGGAAACAAACTATGCTTGAAAAGGTAAGCATGCCCCCAGCATGGTGACTCAATTCGAGGTACATG
This sequence comes from Pinus albicaulis, assembly GCA_034641835.2. Taxonomy (NCBI): domain Eukaryota; kingdom Viridiplantae; phylum Streptophyta; class Pinopsida; order Pinales; family Pinaceae; genus Pinus; species Pinus albicaulis. The sequence continues at coordinate 740,417,392 of CM076582.1, forward strand.
CCCCCCAAGATTTAGTCCATATGAAAGGCAGATGGAGTGAAGGTTCAAATTACGAGATCTAAGAAAGACTCGAATGGGATTTTACGAGATCTGATCAAAGACTCGAATTGAACAGGAACGTGTTTCATTTTTTAACGAGGTTGACACATTAAAAGAACTTTCCATAAGCAGATTGGCGCGGGTGCTCAACTGGGAAAGAGCGCCAATTGGCGCAGGCTCAGTGTTAATTTTCCTCATTGGCGTGAGGACATAACGGGCTACCAACGCCAAGGCAAAAACAGGGGTTTTCAGGGGTCTACTCAGGAAATGATCAACAGAAGGAATGTTGTCCTCATGGCAAGGGATGCAATGATGGTATTTACAAGGCACGACACTTCTTATTGATCACAGAAAAGACCCTCCAATGGGCGAGATGGGGATTGCAGGGATAGTGAAAAATTACTGTGTAACAGATGCCCCCTAAAGCATGAGGCCTGAAAGAGAGAGAGGGGTGAAATGATTTACGAGAACGTGTCCAACTGAAAACACTGCAGTCAGAAAACCTGCGTAGAGAAATACAATTGATATCTCAAATACATGATATATGTGGCATGGGCACAACCATCCATAACAGAGTATAAAATAATCTAGATCCAAGGTATGGACGCAGCCATCCAGTGAGGATTGATAAATAGACTCAGGTATGGTCGCATCCATCCAATGAATAAGTCATGTAACTAATCAAAATAATCCAAAAAATCGTAGCCTGGATTCCAACAGAAAAATCTAGGGTCTTGTGCTCCATCTCGACCCAAACAAAGTACAAGTTCAAGCATGCGAGAACATCGCCTGATTACCAGCCAATGATGAAAGCTATTAACAGACGCGAGAGGTACCACTAATAATGACAATGGCCCTCAAGGTACTATAGGTACAATCTATGGCATGTGAATCAGTGAGTTAGCGTCGAACACCCGTAGAATCACTCGATCAGAGGCCAATGATGAAAACCTCACATTGAACGTGAAGAACCTGCCATTGAGGCATGCAGGCTCCAAGGTACCAGAAGGGAGTCTCTAGATCAGCTTCTTGGATAATGAGTTGAAGTTGACAGGAAGTGACCTTGATTGAAGGTGGGCCATAGTGTTTCCCACATCATCGACACGTGACAGAGGAACATAATGTATTTGTGAATCAAGATTAGATGAGAATCAGAGGAAGGTTGAGACTTTCAAAGGTCAACTTCTCTTGAACATATTGGCAGCACGACAGTGGATTTGGCAGTATTGGACATCAAAAGATCAGAGGTCATGATGATGGGACAAAGAGCAGATGAGAGGTCAAAAGGGATCACCCAAACCCATAGAGGCAAGTGAAAAACGAGATGAGATGTCCCCAACCCGACACGAATGCAGACAAGTGCCATGTTCAAGAGAGACATACTGCCGACACGACAATGATGCTGGTTCCATTTTTCCCCACCATTTTTGGCTAGTACCCCAATTATTTTTGAAAACAAGCTTGAAGGGGATAGCATATGCTTGTCATATAAGCTCGCCCTTCAAACGAATCCATCGTAGTACATTTAACGAGCCCTAGGTCGCACTCGAATATCATCATTACGACTAGATCCGATGTCATCAGGGTTTAACGAGTGTGACAAAGGAAGAAACCGACGTATTTTCATGTTTAGATAGTTTGAAAAGACAGCAGAAAAGTAAACTCCAACGGTCCCTTTTCATAAATAGTTCCTCAGACCCGAAAAGGTAGAAAACTATGTCTGAGAAAACCTCCTAGTCGTGATAGGCTAGGGTATTCCTTTTTCGTAAATAATCTATCCCAGCCCGAAAAAGGGGTAAACGTATACTGGGTAGATGTCGTTTCGCAGCCACTTTAACGAGATCAAAACGACAAGTGACTCGGCAATCTTTTCATGTTTAGGGAGTCGAAGAAAAGTGAAAGTTGACTCACTCTGAAGAACCGAGTGGTGTAAAGGGTACCAACTGGTTCCGGTAATGATGGAACTGCTCTAAACAAATAAAGGTTAAGAGGCTGGATAACAAGACCACTCATCGCAGCGGTTCCTCAGGAAAAGGTAAAACAACCAAGTGAAGGCATATGATCGGCCAAGCAGATAATGACGATGGAGTGAGAAAACCAAAGCTCCTCTGACAAAACAGGCTGATGAAATGGCAATCACAAGAGGTAAAATGGGCATGGTTTCATTTTTATACAAGCTTGAAATCAGGAAACTCTGCTTGAAGTTGGTTTCATTTTTACACAAGCTTGAAACAAAGATAAACTATGCTTGAAACCGGTTTTATTTTTACACAAACGTGAAATGGGCTAAAACTATGCTTGAAAGAAGTAAGCATACTGACATGGTGACTCAATTCGAGGTACATGCCCCCCAAGCTTCAATCCATATGAAAGGCCGATGGAGTGAAGGTTCAAGTTACGAGATCAAGAGAAATACTCTATTGGGATTTTACGAGATCTCATCAAAGACTCGAATTGAATGAGAACGTGTTTCATTGTTTTAATGAGGTTGACACATTAAAAGAAATATCCTCAGGACACCTTGTTTCATGGTTTAAGGAGCTTGACACAAGACAAGGAACTCTGCTCCGAGAACCTTGTTTCATTTTTTAAGGAGCTTGACACAAGACAAGGAACTCTGCTCCAACTGTCTTGTTTCATTTTTTAAGGAGCTTGACACAAGAAAACTAACTGTGCTCCGACAACCTTGTTTAATTTTTTAAGGAGCTTGACACAAGAAAATGAACTGTGCTCCGGCCGGCTTGTTTCATTTTTTAAGGAGCTTGACACAAGAAACTGAATTGTGCTTCGACCGACCTCATCATAATGAACAAGAAGTCGTCGCTTCCAAGATTTCCACTCCCAATAAAAGGAAAACATCCTGGAAGTCAGGACCCAATGCCCCAGCACCTAATGCACAATGGCACTATCACTGGGTACAGGCATGGGGTAGGTAGCCACATAGTTGACCTGCGGTGGGGCAGATACAATGGGTGGATAAAAACCAGGAAGGGATGATGGTGGGCCGAGTGCCATATCGGGACCAAAGAATGAAAGGCGATCAATGGTCACGATCCATCCTTCATGCGGAAAACGAGACCACACGAAAAGGGAGGAGACAAGTGCTCCCCATGGCATAGGTGTAATCATGCCCCAGAGAGATTAAAAAATTAAAATAAAAGGGGCCTGGAACAACCATCACGTCCATATGGATGGTTTTACCTCCCGAAGTAACGGAGGTAACCTTGGAAGGATCCTAACGGTTGAGTCGTTCTTGTTAAATGCCAACGATTCTACGTAACGGGCGCAAGCGGTGGTGAACCGAAATATTTCTAATTAGTTGAGGAAAAAACACTAAAAAACGTGCCTTCGTCTATAATGGTGCTGGGTACAACCAGACCAAAGGCCTATACTGTTATCTCGAAAGGCACATAAGACGAAAGGCAGTGTCCTGTAAATCGATTCCAATCAAAGGAAGCGACCAAACTACTCGGAGGGGTTACCATTGAATCGAGATGGTCTTCCCCTGGTGTTATGGAAGAAGAAGGAGCATCCTCCACGACCTCCATCTTGAAGGCTGGAGGAGTATCCTCTGGGACCTCCATCACAGGAGGCGGAGGAGAAGCTTCTTGAGATGTAGGGATAGGAGAATATTTCTCCAAGTCCAAGGAATCTGAAGAAACAAGAAGAACTTGATGGGTGTAAGGTCCACTCTCAACGAAAAAGACCTGGTGCACCGCAGACCAGGCCAGCTCAACCGATCCCACGACCAATGGTTGGTCAGGGATGGATTCCTGAATTTGAATTTTCGAGGGAGCGAGATCGACCAAGGATGACTCTTGACGAATCATGGCATCAGCTGGTGGAAGACTCAAAGAAAGCTATTTGTAACCAGTTGGCAGACACAGTGTAGAAATAGTTGAGTTGTCCAAAACTCTCTTGGATTCATCCATATACGGACAAAGGTGAATGACATGGTGCCCTTCACACAACTTATAGGGATTGGTGAGCTTACCCTACTTCTTAAGAGTTTTACCAGCACTAGCTGAAGGCGTGCCCCCAACCTGACTCCCAAAAGCCAAAGGCAACGGCGGGCGACCGTTGGACCATACTTCGATTACCTTGGGAATGCTAAGGTAGTCTCGAAGAAGATGGTCTCCTGTGCACAACATGCAAGGGTATTTGAATTTCCGTGGAGGGTTGGGAGGTTTATCAAGAGGGGGTGCTCAGGAAGCAGTAATTGTAGCCTTAGCCTCTCTCTTATCAAACTTCTTCTTCTTTGTCTTCTTCTTCTTCTTCTTAGCCACCTGGTTACTCGAATCCAGACTTTCACCGGGTGAAGTAGAAGAGGAGGATGCAGAAATAGGCGAAGAAGGGGAGAGGTCCACCTTGGAATCAACATGACGTTGCTCAGGCGGAGGAACTGATTGAACAGTAGCCGGGACATTCGGGACCACAGAGGTTGAAAATAACCAAACAGGCAACCCAATCTTTAACTCAGGAAGGGACAACGTTGCCATATAAGGAGCACCAACATTTCCAAAAGGAGGAAAATGACCAGGATTCCCATCGGAAGTGATCCCTTGGTTGGTGAACTCCGGAAAAGTTGCCATCGAGAAGCTTGACCCAAAACAACACCCTAAGGAAACTAAATTTAACCAGGAATATTTCATGGGCTATTAATTTTTATGACATTGAAACAAAACTCTACCGTTTCATATTTTAAGAGTCGAGAAACGAGTAAAAGGTGACTCTATCAGTTTCAGTTTGGAAACAAGCATGAAAGGACAAGCGCTTGATGATATTTTCAAATTTAGGGAGTCATAAAAGATCAAAATGATTGCTCAGGAATTCTAGGCAAAGGGTGTACCAAATAACCGTGAACTGCAATATACACCTTGGTTTCAAAATGAAAGAGAAATCAACCAAGGACTTAACGTATGTGCAGGAAATCTCCTCGAATGTTGTGTCCAGTGTATCACGGGTATAGGGTGGCAGACTCGACTTCCTATGGATAAAGGATAGAAACCTAGTGGGGTCTCCCTTTATATACGCAACGGTACGGGGAGCACAAGTTCATACTAGTGTTGTCTAAAGCCAAGAGGCGAACGACAGCTACTAGGTTTAAAGACGTCGAAGCACGTCTCTAGCCTAGACCTCTAAATATTTCGTTAATGTTTCAATGCTGCCTTAGTGTAAATTGAATGAATTTTAATGTTTATCTTCAATTATGTTTCAGTTTTCAGGCCCTAGTGAGTGTTACGTCTCAAAATTTCCTAAATGCACACTACATGCCACAGTATATCATTTCATTCGATGAAAGCTAATTACGAGAGAGTTAAGAGCTTTTCACATAATAACAAAATAACCAGACAACAACCAATGATATCTCTAATGTAGCTAATGGAAACTAAAATCTTTTCTTTCAAGGTTACTAATCGTTAATAACACCGAAAATATTTAATTCACACTAACTAATCCAAAGAAAAAGAGATTTTTTTTGTATTTTCACTGTTTAAGAGCAAAATGCACTAACAAAATGAAAACTAATGAGACAAGAAATTTGAGAAGCAAAAGCAAAAGAGAAAAACAATCAAATTTCACTTAATGCAAGCACACAATCAGATCTCAAATTGACAAAAAGTCCCTCAAATAAAAAGACACCCCAAAGACTCAATTGAACCATGTAATCTAGGCCCAAAACGAGACAAAGCGGAATTCAAATGAAGAAGAAGCCAATCACTTGAATAATGCAATAAAACGATAGACAACCACCAAACGAGTGCAGAGGAGCAATCACAAAGCTGACTGAACAGACAAAAACCAAAAACTCCCAAGGGAGGCTCGATGCACAATAGCACCTAGATGCCCTAGGGCTAAAATGTAAAATCGATAGAAATGGGCAAACAACCAAAGGAAGAAGGTCACAGTCAGTCAAACAAGGCTCTAGAACACTCAAGTAGTCATAAAAATAAGACCAAACACCCAGATTAGTCTCAGAAGGCTCAAAACACAGTAAACCCTACTACCTTACAAGATTGGCACGACTGTAAGGCTAAAACTAGCACCAGAATGGAATTGGCGCGAGTAATACACTGACAACATGTGCCAGTGGGCACAACTGTCACGCTGAAAAGCGCACCAGCCGAGTTTACTAAGGAAAAATAAAAACTAAGCAATCCAAGAAGCAGACCAGTGATGGTAAAGCTAAAACCAAAAGCCAAACTCACAAAAAGAGCCAGCCAAAAGAACTGATCAGGCAAGTAAAGTCAAGAATGGACTGAAAGACAAGACAATATCCCAACTGTTCAGTTTACAAACTAAACCGGAGATTGACTAAAGCAGCATTGATCTACTTGGCTAATGCAGGGCAAGAGTGTTTCGAAGGCTATCTGGCTAACTTCAGGCCCCGTCTGTAGTTTATAAAGCAAACAACAAGCTAAACGCTCCCCAGTATGGTCGCCAATTTGTTGTGGAGGTAAATCCCCTATGCGGACAGAGGTGATCCCTACTAGCCCAAACCAGGTCTAGCAATAATCGTAACATGCTATGGTGCAGGTCCCTAATTGCAATAAACCAACTTACGAAGAAGGCTTACCTTGAATCCAACGTTGTTTCTTGTAGAGAAGGTAGTGATCCCGTTCCTTTGCTTTGGCAGATCACAATCCTCACGCTCGCCGCGATTGAACACCTGCACACACAAGAAACACAACAAACACAAGCGTAAAATCTGATATATACAATTATGCGTCAGTCAGAGAGGACACAAATCATGATCATAATGAACAAAATGAGTGGAACCATAACCAATAGTTGCTTATCATTAATTCATACAAAGGAAAATACAACCTGGCTCTGACGCTAAATTCTCCTTCGACGGGTCGTCAGCAGAATACGTCTCGGTAAATCTTCTCAAGGATGGGGACAAGCCTCTCTCTTCGATCATCAATCTCCTTGCTATTGATTTGACACTATGAGGACAATTGCAGCATTCTTTTGGCTAGGAAGGCTCTTGGAGATTCAACCATTCAGCCCTTCAGCTATTCAGCCCCTTCATCAATGGATGAAGGCTATATTTATAGAGGAGAGGAGGAGGTTGGGATCCCTACAATAGTGGAAGGGAGGCCTTATCCCTTGGGAGGTTCTCCATAAGGTGGAAAAAAGAGGCCAAAGGAGGAAGGCCGTGGTTATTCAGCCGAAACCGCTCCTCATGACTCATCCACGAAGTTGTTGTAATCGAAACTTTGCCTCTTTTTTTAAAAAACTTTCCATAAGAAGATTGGCGCGGGTGCTCAACTGGGACAGAGCACGAATTGGCACAGGCTCAGTGTTAATTTTTCTCATTGGCGCGAGGACATAATGGGCTACCAGCGCCAAGGCAAAAACAGGGGTTTTTAGGCGTCTACTAAGGAAATGATCAACAGAAGGAATGTTGTCCTCATGGCAAGGGATGCAATGATGGTATTTGCAAGGCACGACACTGCTTATTGGTCACAGAAATGACCCTCCAATGGGCAAGATGGGGATTTCAGGGACGGTGACAAATTACTGTGTAACATTGTTATAGAGGTAAATCCCCTCTGCGAACAGAGGCGATCCCTACTAGCCCAGAACGGGTCTAGCAACAGTCGTAACATGCTATGGTGCAGGTCCCTAATTGCAATAAACCAACTTGTGAAAAAGGCTTACCTCGAATCCAACATTGTTGTTTGTAGAGAAGGTAGCGCTCCCGTTCCTTTGCTCTGGCAGATCACAATCCTCACACTCGTCGCGATCGAACACCTGCACACGCAAGAAACACAACAAACACAAGTGTAGAATCCAATATATACAATTATGCGTCAGTCAGAGAGGACACAACTCATGATCATAATGAACAAAATGAGTGGAACCATAACCAATAGTCGCTTATCATTAATTCATACAAAGGAAAATACAACCTGGCTCTGACGCTGAATTCTCCTTCGATGGGTCGTCAGTAGAATACGTCTCGGTAAAGCTTGTCAAGGATGGGGACAAGCCTCTCTCTTCGATCGTCAATCTCCTTGCTATTGATTTGAAACTATGAGGACTATTGCAGCATTCTTTAGGCTATGAAGGCTCTTGGAGATTCAACCATTTAGCCCTTCAGCTATTCAGCCCCTTCATCAATGGATGAAGGCTATATTTATAGAGGAGAGGAGGAGGTTGGGATCCCTACAATAGTGGAAGGGAGGCCTTATCCCTTGGGAGGTTCCCCATAAGGTGGAAACAAGAGGCCAAAGGAGGAAGGCCATGGTTATTCAGTCGAAACCGCTCCTCATGACTCATCCAAGAAGTTGTTGTAATCGAAACTTTGCCTCTTTTTTTAAAAAAATTTCCATAAGAAGATTGGCGTAGGTGCTCAACTAGGACAGAGTGCAAATTGGCATGGGATCAGTGTTAATTTTCCTCATTGGCGTGAGGACAGAACGGGCTACCAGCGCCAAGACAAAAACAGGAGTTTTCAGGGGTCTGCTAAGGAAATGATCAACAGAAGGAATGCTGTCCTCATGGCAAGGGATGCAATGATGGTATTTGCAAGGCATGACACTGCTTATTGGTCATATAAATGACCCTCCAATGGGAGAATGTACCTTGAATTGAGTCACCATGCTGGGGGCATGCTTAATTTTTCAAGCATAGTTTGTTTCTGTTTCAAGCTTGTGTAAAAATGAAACTAGTTTCAAGCATAGTTTATCTTTGTTTCAAGCTTGTGTAAAAATGAAACCAACTTCAACCAGAGTTTCTTGATTTCAAGCTTGTGTAAAACTAAAACCATTCCCATTTTACCTCTTGTGATTGCCATTTTTATCAGCCTGTTTTTGCCAGATGAGCCTTGGTTTTCTCACTCCATCGTCACTATCTGCTTGGCTGATCATATGCCTTCACTTGGTTGTTTATCCGTTCTTGAGGAACCGCTGTGATGAGTGGTCTTGTTAGCCAGCCTCTTGACCTTTACTTGTTCTGAGAAGTTCCACCATTACCAGAACTAGTTGCTACCATTTATACCACTTGTTCCTCCAGGAGGAGTCATCTTTCAGCTCTTTTCTGACTCTCTAAACCATGAAAAGATTTCCGAGTCGCTTGTCATTTTGATCTCGTTAAAGTGGCTGCGAAATGACGTCTACCCAGTATAAGTTTACCACTTTTTCGGGCTGGGATAGATTATTTACGAAAAAGGAATACCCTAGCCTATCGCGACAAGGAGGCTTTCTCAGACATTGTTTTCTACCTTTTCGGATTTGAGGAACTATTTACGAAAAGGGACCGTTGGAGTTTACTTTTCTGCTGTCTTTTCAAACTCTCTAAACATGAAAAGACGCCAAGTTCTTCCTTTGTCAGACTCGTTAAACCTAAATGACATCAGAAATTGTCAATCATGACGTTATTCGAGTTTCCCCTTCCTAGGGCTCGTTAAATGTACTAGGATGGATTCGCCTGAAGGACGAATTTATATGACAAGCATATGGTATCCTCTTCAAGATTGTGTAAAAATAAAGAGGTACTCACCAGGAATGGTGGGGGGAAAATAGAACCAACATCATTGTCGTGTCGGCAGTATGTCGCTCTTAAACATGGCACTTGTCTGCATTCGTGTCGGGTTGGGGACATCTCATCTCGTTTTCCACTTGCCTCTGTGGGTTTGGGTGATCCATTTTGACCTCTCATATACTCTTTGCCTCGTCATCGTGACCTATGATCTTTTGATGTCAAATACTGCCAAACTCACTGTCATGCAGCCAATATGTTCAAGAGAAGTTGACCTCTGCAAGTTTCAACCTTCTTCTGATTCTCATCTGATCCTGATTCACAAAGACATTATGTTCATCTGTCTCGCGTCGATGATGTGGGAAACACTATGGCCCACCTTCGATCAAGGTCACTTCCTATTGACTTCAGCTCATTATCCGGGAACCTGATCTAGAGACTCCCTTCTGGTACCTTGGAACCTACATGCCTCAATGGCAGGTTCTTTGCGTTCGATGTGAGGTTTTCATCATTGGCCTCCGATCGAGTGATTCTATGGGTGTTCGACGACAACTCACTGATTCGCATGCTGTAGATTGTACCTATAGTACCTTGAGGGCCATTGTCATTATTGATGGTGCCTCTCATGTCTGTTAACAGCTTTAATTTTTGGCTGGTAATCAGGCGATGTTCTTGCATGTTCGACTTCATCTCACGTATTCACATGCTTGAACTTGTACTTTGTACGGGTTGAGATGGAGTGCAAGACCCTGGATTTTGTCTGTTGGAATCCAGGCTGTGATTTTGTGGATTATTATGATTGGTTACATGACTCACTGATTGGATGGCTGCGACCATACCTGAGTCTATTTATCGATCCTCACTGGATGGTTGTGACCATACCTCAGATCTAGATTCTTGCATACTCTACTATGGATGGCTGCGCCCATACCACATATATATCATGTATTTGAGATATCAGCTGTACTTCTCTACGCAGGTTTTCTGACGACAATGTTTTCAGTTGGAGACGTTCTCGTAAAGCATTTCACCCCTCTCTCTCTCTTTCAGGCCTCATGCTTTAGGGGGCATCTGTTACACAAAAATTTGTCACCGTCCCTGCAATTCCCCGTCCCGCACATTGGAGGGCTTATTTCGTGACCTGTGAGTAGTGACATGATCTAAAAACACTTTCATGGCATTCCCCTAGACATGGACTTTCATTCCCCTGAAGACATCTCCTTGTGAAAAACCCTAAAAATAGCCTTTTCATCCTTGGCACGACTAGCCAGTGTTATACCCGCGCCAATGGGGGAAATACTTCAAAGAGGGCGCGCTAATTAGCGCTAATTGGCGCTTAATAAAGGGTGTTTTAAAAAAATAAATGGTGGAAGATTGACTCCAACCAACTCCTGAACTGGTCTCTAAATTGGGTTGGGACATTTGGCTCCAGATTTTCATGTAGAGGAAGTAGTTTTCCACCTCTCATGGAAGCTTCCTTGAAGATAGGGCCAATCCCATGATTATAGGGATCCCAACTCCTCTTCCACCATCTATATAAGCTTTCCATTTCCCTTTGCAAGAGAATCTCCAAGAGCCTTCATAGCCTAAAGAATGTTGCAAGAGCTTTGATAGTCCTCATACTGCCAAATCCATAGCAAGGAGATTGACGATCGAATAGAGAGGCTTGTCCCCATTCCCTACAAGCTTTACTAAGACGTATTCCACTGACGACATGCCGAAGGAAGATTCAGCGTCAGAGCCTGGTTGTATTTTCCTTTGCATAAATTAATGATAAGCGACTATTGGTTATGGTTCCAATCGTTTTGTTCATTATGATCATGATTTGTGTCCTCTCTGACTGACGCATAATTGTATATATCGGATTTTACACTTGTGTTTGTTGTGTTTCTCGCGTGTGCAGGTGTTCGATTGCGACGAGCATGAGGATTGTGATCTGCCAGAGCAAAGGAATGGGAGCGCTACCTTCTCTACAAACAAGAGCGTTGGATTCGAGGTAAGCCTTCTTTGCAAGTTGGTTTATTACAATTAGGGACCTGCACCATAGCGTGTTACGATTGTTGCTAGACCTGTTCTGGGCTAGTAGGGATCGCCTCTATCCATAGAGGGGATTTACCTCCACAACAAATTGGCGACTCCGCTGGGGAGTTAGCTTGTTGTTTGCTTTATAAACTACAGACGGAGCCTGAAGGTAGCCAGATAGCCTTCGAAATGCTCTTGCTTTGCATTAGCGAAAGTAGATGAATGTTGCTTCAGTCAATCTCCGGTTTAGTTTATGAACTGAACACTTGGAGTATTGTCTTGTCTTTCGGTCAATTCTTGACTTTTCCTGCTTGATCAACTCTTTTGGCTGGCTCTTGTCGTGAGTTTGGCTTTTGGTTTGAGCTCCAACATCACTGGTCTGCTTCTTGGATTGCTTATTTTTATTTTTTCATAACAAACTTGACTGGCACGTTTAATAGTGTGACAGTCGCGCCAATTGGCGCTAGTTGTCAATTTAATACTCGCGCCAATCCTATTATGGCGCTAGTTTCAGCCTGATAGTCGCACCAGTGCTGTGGAGTGCTAGGGTTTGCTTAGTTTTGAGCTCTCTAACCTTGATCTGTGATTTTGGTCTCATTTTTTCGACTGCCTCAGTGTTCTCGAGCCTTGTTTGATTGACTATGACCTCCATCCTTTGGTTGTTTGCCCATTTCTATCGATTTTACATGTTAGCCCTAGGGCATCTTGGTGCTATTGTGCGTCGAGCCTCCCTTGGGAGTTTTTGTTTTTTGCCTGTTCAGTCAGCTTTGTGAATGCTTCTCTGCACTTGTTTGGTGGTTGTCTATCATTTTATTGTGTCATTTGAGTGATTGGCTCCTTCTTCATTTGAATTTTTCCTTGTCTCGTTTTGGGCCTAGATCACATGGTTCATTTGAGTCTTTGGGTGTCTTTTGATTTGAGGGACTTTTTGTCAATTTGAGATCTGATTGTGTGCTTGCATTGAGTGAAATTTGATTGTTTTCCTCTTTTTATTTTGCTTATCAAATTGCTTGTCTCATTGGTTTTCATTTTTTTAGTGCATTATGCTCTTAAACATTGAAAATACAAAAAAAGTCTCTTTTGATTTGGATTAGTTAGTGTGAATTGAATCTTTTCGGTGTTATTAGTGATTAGTAACTTTGAAAGAAAATATTTTATTTTCCATTAGCTGCATTAGAGATATCATTGGTTGTTGTCTGGTCATTTTTTTATTGTGTGAAAAACTCTTAACTCTCTCGTAATTAGCTTTCATCGAATGAAATGATATACTGTGGCATGTAGTGTGCATTTAGGCGATTTTGAGACATAACACTCGCTAGGGCCTGAAAACTGAAACATAATTGAAGATAAACATTAAAATTCATTCAATTTACACTAAGGTAGCATTGAAACATTAACGAAATATTTAGAGGTCTAGGTTAGAGACGTGTTTCGACGTCTTTAAACCTAGTAGCTGTCATTCGCCTCTTGGCTTTAGACAGCACTAGTACGGACTTGTGCTCCCCATACCGTCGCGTATATAAAGGGAGACCCCACTAGGTTGCTATCCTTTATCTGTAGGAAGCTAAGTCTCCTGCCCTATACCCATGATACACCGGACACAACATTCGGGGATATTGCCTGCACGTACGTTAAATCCTTGGTTGATTTCTCTTTCATTTTGAAACCAAGGTGTATATTGCAGTTCACGGTTATTTGGTACACCCTTTTGCCTAGAGTTCCAAAGTAGTCATTTTGATCTTTTCTGACTCTTTAAATTTGAAAAGATCATCAAGCGCTTGTACTTTCACGCTTGTTTCCAATTTGAAAGTGATAGAGTCACCTTTTGCTGGTTTCTCGAATCTTAAAAGATGAAACGGTAGAGTTTTGTTTCAATGTTTTAAAAATTAACTGCCCACGAAATATTCTTGGTTAAAGTTAGTTTCCTTAGGGTGTTGTTCTGAAGATCGTCTCTGATGGCAACTTTTCCGAAGTTCACTAACCAAGGAATCCCCTCCGAAGGGAATCCTAGTCCTTTTCCTCCTTTTGGAAATGTTGGTGCTCCTTATATGGCAACGTTGTCCCTTCCTGGGTTAACTGTTGGGTTGCTTGTTTGGTTGTTTTCAACCTCTATGGTCCCGAATGTCTCAGCTACTGTTCACTCAGTTCCTCCGCCTGAACAACATCATGTTGATTCCAAGGTGGACCTATCCCCTTCTTCGCCTGTTTTTGCGTCCTCCTCTTCTACTTTGCTTGGTGAAAGTCTGGATTCGAGTAACCAGGTGGCTAAGAAGAAGAAGAAGAAGAAGACAAAGAAGAAGAAGTCTGATAAGAGAGAGGCTAGGCTGCAGCTACTGCTTCCGAAACGTCTCCTCTTGATAAACCTTCCAACCCTCCACGGAAAGTCAAGTTCCCTTGCATGTTGTGCACGGGAGACCATCTTCTTCGAGATTTCCCTGACATCCCCAAGGTGCTTGAGGCATGGTCCAATGGTCTTCCACCATTTCCTTTGGCTTCCGGGAGTCAGGTTGGGGGCACGTCTTCAGCTAGTGCTGGTAAAACTCTTAAGAAGCAGGGTAAGATTACCAATCCCTGTAAGTTGTGTGAAGGGCACCATGCCATTCACCTTTTTCCTTATATGGATGAAGCCAAGCAAGTTTTGGACAACTCGGCTATTTGTATGCCATCCCTCCCGGCTGTTTATAAACATCTTTCTTTAAGTCCTCCACTAGCTGATGCCTCGATTGTTCAAGAGTCATCCTTGGTCGATATCACTCCCCTGGAAATTCAAATTCAGGAATCCATTCCTGACCAACCATTGGTCGTGCGATCGGTTGAGCTGGCCCCATCTGCAGTGCACCAGGTATTTTCCATTAAGAGTGGACCTCACACCCCTCAGGTTCTTCTTGTTTCTTCAGATTCTTTGGACTTGAGAAAGAGTCTCCTGTCCCCATATCTCAAGAAGCTTCTCCTCTGCCTCTCGTGATGGAGGTCCTGGAGGATACTCCTCCCACCTTCGAGATGGAGGTCGTGGAAGAATCTCCTTCTTCTTCCGTAACACCAGGGGAAGACCATCTCAGTTCAATGGTAGCCCCTCCAAGTAGTTTGGTCGCTTCCTTCGATTAGAGTCGATTTGCAGAATACCGCCTTCCGTCTTATGTGCCTTTCGAGATAATGGTACAGGCCTTTGGTTTGGTCGTACCCAGCACTTTTATAGACGAAGGCGCATCTATTAGTATTTTTTCCTCAACTACTTGGCAAGCTTTCGGTTTGCCACCACTTGTGCCTGTTACGTAGAATCTGTTGGCATTTAACAGAAGAACTAGTCAACCGTTAGGGATCCTTCCAAGGTTACCTGTTACATTGGGAGGTAAAACCATCCATATGGATGTGATGGTTGTTCTAGGTCCCTTGGATTTCAATCTGCTCTTGGGGCGCGATTACACCAATGCCATGGGAGCGCTCGTCTCCTCCCTTTTTCGTGTGGTCTTTTTTCCGCATGAAGGACGGATCGTGATCATTGATCAGCTTTCGTTCTTTGGTCTTGATATGGCAGCTGGCCCGCCATCATCCCTTCCTGGTCTTTATCCACCCATTGTATCTGCCCCACCGTAGGTCAACTATGTGGCCACCTACCCCGTGCCTGTACCCAGTGATGTTGCTGTTGTGCATCAGGCGCTGGGAGCATTGGGTTCTACCTTCCAGGATCTTTTCCTTCCATCAAATGGGCAACTCTTGGAAGCCATGACTTCTTATTAATCATGATGAGTGGTTGTCGGAGCATGGTTCCTTTCTTGTGTCAAGCTCCTTAAAAAATGAAACAATGTGTTCAGAGCATGGTTCCCTTCCTGTGTCAAGCTCTTTAAAAAATGAAACTAGGTTTTCGGAGCAGAGTTCCTTGTCTTGTGTCAAGCTCCTTCAAAAAATGAAAAAAGATCTTCGGAGCAGAGTTCGTTTTCTTGTGTCAAGCTCCTTAAAAAATGAAACAAGGTGTTTAGAGCAGAGTTCATTTTCTTGTGTCAAGCTCCTTAAAAAATGAAACAAGGTAGTCGGAGTAGAGTTCGTTTTCTTGCGTAAAGCTCCTAAAAAATGAAACAAGGTTGTCAGAGCAGAGTTCCTTGTCTTGTGCCAAGCTCCTTAAACCATGAAACAAGGTGTCCTGAGGATAGTTATTTTAATGTGTCAACCTCGTTAAAATAATGAAATACATTCCCGTTCAATTCGAGTCTTTGTTTAGATCTCGTAAAATCCCAATCGAGTCTTTCTCTTGATCTTGTAACTTGAACCTTCACTCCATCTGCCTTTCATATGGATTGAAGCTTGGGGGGCATGTACCTCGAATTGAGTCACCATGCTGGGGACATGCTTACTTTTTCAAGCATAGTTTGTTTCCATTTCAAGCTTGTGTAAAAATGAAACCGGTTTCAAGCATAGTTTATCTTTGTTTCAAGCATGTGTAAAAATGAAACCAACTTCAAGCATAGTTTCTTGATTTCAAGCTTGTGTAAAAATGAAACCATTCCCATTTTACCTCTTGTGATTGCCATTTTTATTAGCCTATTTTTGCCAGATGAGCCTTGGTTTTCTCACTCCATCGTCACTATCTGCTTGGCTGATCATATGCCTTCACTTGGTTGTTTTACCCGTTCCTGAGGAACCGTTGCGATGAGTGGTCTTGTTAGCCAGCCTCTTGACCTTTACTTTTTCTGAGAAATTCCACCATTACCGGAACCAGTTGCTACCCTTTATACCACTCGTTCCTCCAGGAGGAGTCATCTTTTAGCTCTTTTCTGACTCTCTAAAACATGAAAAGATTGTTGAGTCGCTTGTCATTTTGATCTCGTTAAAGTGGCTGCGAAACGACGTCTACCCAGTATAAGTTTACCCCTTTTTTGGGCTGGGATAGATTATTTACGAAAAACGAATACCCTAGCCTATCGTGACTAGGAGGCTTTCTCAGACATTGTTTTCTACCTTTTCGGATCTGAGGAAATATTTACGAAAAGGGACCATTGGATTTTACTTTTCTGCTGTCTTTTCAAACTCTATAAACATGAAAAGGCGTTGATTTCTTCCTTTGTCATACTCGTTAAACCTAAATGACATCGGAAATTGTCAATCATGATGTTATTCGAGTTTCTCCTTCCTAGGGCTCATTAAATGTACTAGGATGGATTCGCCTAAAGGACGAATTTATATGACAAGCATATGGTATCCTCTTCAAGCTTGTGTAAAAATAAAGAGGTACTCACTAGGAATGGTGGGGGGAAAATGGAACCAGCATCATTTTCGTGTCGGCAATATGTCACTCTTGAACATGGCACTTGTCTGCATTCGTGTCAGGTTGGGGACATCTCATCTTGTTTTCCACTTGCCTCCGTGGGTTTGGGTGATCCCTTTTGACCTCTCATATTCTCTTTGCCTCGTCATCGTGACCTCTGATCTTTTGATGTCAAATACTGCCAAACTCACTGTCGTGCCGCCAATATGTTCAAGAGAAGTTGACCTCTGAAGTTTCAACCTTCCTCTGATTCTCATCTGATCCTGATTCACAAAGACATTATGTTCCTCTGTCTCACATCGATGATGTGGGAAACACTATGGCCCACCTTCGATCAAGGTCACTTCCTGTCGACTTCAACTCATTATCCGGGAAGCTGATCTAGAGACTCCCTTCTGGTACCTTGGAACCTGCATGCCTCAATGGCAGGTTCTTCACGTTCGACATGAGGTTTTGATCATTGGCCTCCGATCGAGTGATTCTATGGGTGTTCGACGACAGCTCATTGATTCGCATGCCGTAGATTGTACCTGTAGTAACTTGAGGGCCATTGTCATTATTGATGGTACCTCTCGCATCTGTTAACATCTTTCATCATTGGCTGGTAATCAGGCGATGTTCTTGCATGTTCAAATTTAGCTCACGTATTCGCATGCTTGAACTTGTACTTTGTATAGGTCGAGATGGAGCACAAGACCCTGGATTTTGTCTGTTGGAATCTAGGCTACGATTTTGTGGATTATTATGATTGGTTACATGAATCACTGATTGGATGGCTGAGACCATACCTGAGTCTATTTATCGATCCTCACTGGATGGCTGTGACCATACTTCGAATCTGGATTCTTGCATACTCTATTATGGATGGCTGTGCCCATACCACATATATATCATGTATTTGAGATATCAGTTGTACTTCTCTACGCAGGTTTTCCGACGACAGTGTTTTCAGTTGGACACGTTCTCGTAAAGCATTTCACCCCTCTCTCTCTTTCGGGCCTCATGCTTTATGGGGCATTTGTTACACAAAAATTTGTCACCGTCCCTGCAATTCCCCGTCCCGCACATTGGAGGGCTTATTCCGTGACTTGTGAGCAGTGACATGATCAGAAAACACTTTCATGGCATTCCCCTAGACATGGAATTTCATTCCGCTGAAGACATCTCCTTGTGAAAAACCCTAAAAATAGCCTTTTCATCCTTCGTGCGACTAGCCAGTGTTATACCCGCGCCAATGGGGGAAATACTCCAAAGAGGGCACGCCAATTGGTGCTCTGTCTCAGAGTCGCACTCATGCCAGGCTTAATAAAGGGTATTTTTAAAAAATTAATGGCAGAAGATTGACTCCAAACAACTCCTGAACTGGTCTCTAAATTTTGTTGGGACGTTTGGTTCCGGATTTCCATGTAGAGGAAGTAGTTTGCCACCTCTCATGGAAGCTTCCTTGAGGATAGGGCCAATCCCATGATTGTAGGGATCCCAACTGCTCTTCCACCATCTATATAAGCTTGCCATTTCCCTTTGCAAGAGAATCTCCAAGAGCCTTCATAGCCTAAAGAATGCTGCAAGATCTTTGATAGTCCTCATAGTGACAAATCCATAGCAAGGAGATTGACGATCGAAGAGAGAGGCTTGTCCCCATTCCCGACAAGATTTACCAAGATGTATTCCGCCGAAGACCCGCTGAAGGAAGATTCAGCGTCAGAGCCTGGTTGTATTTTCCTTTGTATGAATTAATGATAAGCGACTATTGGTTATGGTTCCACTCATTTTGTCCATTATGATAATGAGTTGTGTCCTCTCTGACTGACGCATAATTGTATATATCAGATTTTACGCTTGTGTTTGTTGTGTTTCTCGCGTGTGCAGGTGTTCGATTGCGACGAGCGTGAGGATTGTGATCTGCTGGAGCAAAGGAACGGGAGCGCTACCTTCTCTACAAACAACAGCGTTGGATTCAAGGTAAGCCTTCTTCGCAAGTTGGTTTATTGCAATTAGGGACCTGCACCATAGCGTGTTACGATTGTTGCTAGACCTGTTCTGGGCTAGTAGGGATCGCCTTTGTCCACAGAGGGGATTTACCTCCACAACTACCTTTTCAAGCATAGTTTGTTTCCATTTCATGCTTGTGTAAAAATGAAACCGGTTTCAAGCATAGTTTATCTTTGTTTCAAGCTTGTGTAAAAATGAAACTAACCTCAAGCAGAGTTTCCTGATTTCAAGCTTGTGTAAAAATGAAACCTTTCCCATTTTACCTCTTATGATTGCCATTTTGTCAGCCTATTTTGTCAGATGAGCCTTGGTTTTCTCACTCCATCGTCACTATTTGCTTGGCCGATCATATGCCTTCACTTGGTTGTTTTACCTGTTCTCGAGGAACCACTGCGATGAGTGGTCTTGTTAGCTAGCCTCTTGACCTTTACTTGTTCTGAGCAGTTCCACCATTACTGGAACCAGTTGCTACCCTTTATACCACTCGTTCCTCCAGGAGGAGTCATCTTTCAGCTCTTTTCTGACTCTCTAAACATGAAAAGATTGCCGAGTTACTTGTCGTTTTGATCTCGTTAAAGTGGTTATGAAACAACATCTACCTAGTATACGTTTACCCCTTTTCGGGCTGGGATAGATTATTTATGAAAAAGGAATACCCTAGCCTATCGCAACTAGGAGGCTTTCTCAGACATTGTTTTCCACCTTTTCGGATCTGAGGAACTATTTACGAAAAGGGACTGTTGGAGTTTACTTTTCTACTGTCTTTTCAAACTCTCTAAACATGAAAAGACGTTGAGTTATTCCTTTGTCAGACTCGTTAAACCCTGATGACATCGGATCCAGTCGTAATGACGATATTCGAGTGCGACCTAGGGCTCGTTAAATGTACTAGGATGGATTCGTCCGAAGGGTGAGCTTATATGACAAGCATATGCTATCCCCTTCAAGCCTTTTTTCAAAAATAATTGGGGTACTCGCCAGAAAAGGTGGAAAAAAATAGAATCAACATCATTGTCGTGTCGCCAGTATGTCGCTCTTGAACATGGCACTTGTCTGCATTCATGTCGGGTTGGGGACATCTCTTCTCATTTTTCACTTACCTCCGTGGGTTTGGGTGATCCCTTTTGACCTCTCATCTACTATTTGTCCTGTCATCATGACCTCTGATCTTTTGATGTCCAATACTGCCAAATCCACTGTCGTGCCGCCAATATGTTCAAGAGAAGTTGACCTCTGCAAGTTTCAACCTTCCTCTGATTCTCATTTGATCCTAATTCACAAAGACATTATGTTCCTCTGTCTCGTGTCGATGATGTGGGAAACACTATGGCCCACCTTCGATCAAGGTCACTTTCTGTTGACTTCAGCTCATTATCCAGGAAGTTAATCTAGAGACTCCCTTCTGGTACCTTGGAGCCTGCATTCCTCAATGGCAGGTTCTTCGCGTTCAACATGAGGTTTTTGTCATTAGCCTCCGATCGAGTGATTCTATGGGTGTTTGATGCTAGCTCATTGATTCACATGCCGTAGATTGTACCTATAGTATCTTGAGTACCATTGTCATTACTGGTGGTACCTCTCGCGTCTATTAACAGCTTTCATCATTGGCTGGTAATCAGGTGATATTCTTGCATGTTCGACTTCAGCTCACTTATTCACATGCTTGAATTTGTACTTTGTTCAGGTAGAGATGGAGCACAAGACCCTGGATTTCGTCTGTTGGAATCCAAGATGCAATTTTGTGGATTATTATGATTAGTTACATGACTCATTCACTGGATGGCTGCGACCATGCCTGAGTCTATTTATCGATCCTTACTGGATGGCTGCGTCCATACCTCAGATCTGGATTATTGTATACTCTGTTATGGATGGCTGCGCCCATACCACATATATCATGTATTTGAGATATCAGTTGTATTTCTCTACGCAGGTTTTCCGACGGCAGTGTCTTCAGTTGGACATGTTCTCATAAATCATTTCACCCCTCTCTCTCTTTCGGGCCTCATGCTTTAGGGGGCATCTGTTACACATAAATTTGTCACCGTCCCTGCAATTCCCTGTCCCGCACATTGGAGGGCTTATTCCATGACCTGTGAGCAGTGACATGATCTGAAAACACTTTCATGGCATTCCACTAGACATGGAATTTCATTCCCCTGAAGACATCTCCTTGTGAAAAACACTAAAAATAGCCTTTTCATCCTTGGCGCGACTAGCCAGTGTTATACCCGCACCAATGGGGGAAATATTCCAAAGAGGGTGCGCCAATTGGCGCTCTGTCTCAGAGTCGCACTCATGCCAGGCTTAATAAAGGGTGTTTTTAAAAAATAAATGGCGGAAGATTGACTCCAACCAACTCCTGAACTGGTCTCTAAATTGGGTTGGGACGTTTGGATCTGGATTTCCATGTAGAGGAAGTAGTTTGCCACCTCTCATGGAAGCTTCCTTGAGGATAGGGCCAATCCCATGATTATAGGGATCCTAAATCCTCTTCCACCATCTATATAAGCTTGCCATTTCCCTTTGCAAGCTAATCTCCAAGATTATTCATAGCCTAAAGAATGCTGCAAGAGCTTTGATAGTCCTCATAGTGCCAAATCCATAGCAAGGAGATTTACGATCGAAGAGAGAGGCTTGTCCCCATTCCTAACAAGCGTTACTAAGACGTATTCCAATGACGACCCGCCGAAGGAAGATTCAGCGTCAGAGCCTGGTTGTATTTTCCTTTGTATGAATTAATGATAAGCGACTATTGGTTATGGTTCCACTCATTTTGTTCATTATGATCATGAGTTGTGTCCTCTCTGACTGACGCATAATTGTATATATCGGATTTTACGCTTGTGTTTGTTGTGTTTCTTGCATGTGCAGGTTTTTGATCGTGACGAACGTGAGGATTGTGATCTGCCGGAGAAAAGGAACGTGAGCGCTACCTTCTCTACAAACAACAACGTTGGATTCGAGGTAAGCCTTCTTCGCAAGTTGGTTTATTGCAATTAGGGACCTGCACCATAGCGTGTTACGATTGTTTCTAGACCCGTTTTGGGCTAGTAGGGATCGCCTTTGTCTGCAAAGGGGATTTAACTCTACAACACTTATTATGAAGGAGGTCAAGCA